>LYUA01001515.1:327201-339048 GCA_002093875.1 Calopteryx splendens
CGCACTCACACGGAATGCGATAAATACCCGGAGTCTTGAGTCCCAAGTTGTCCTTCACTCGGACGAGCTGGAACCCGTGAAAAATTAACTGCAACAGCTCGCCCGGAAAACACCAAATCTTACATGGCTTATCTTCATATTTCCACAAGCGTCTGTAGTTCATGGCATGCGACTACGCTATTCAAACTCAAAGAATGAGCCTTATTTGTGTCTTGTTACTTTAAATTCTCCTTCTCTCGTGTCGAAAAAAAATGAGTTGCCTAACTAAAAGTGACGTTCATCACACCACTGCTCTGACATTTTGAGTTTATAGTATAGAATTCTATGTAACTTTTGTGAAAAAAATATACATATTTTAAGTCTCATCCATAAATTTTTCTTAACGTTACTTATTTAACTTATGTACATTCGTTCCTTGGATTTTTGAATGAATATTTTGTGAAAATATAAATGGCTGAGTAGTGTCAAATTGACGGGAACAGAGTTTTCATACTAGAAGTGTCTAAGATTGTGTTATTATCGTTCAATCACCATAAAATCCGAATCTATTTGCAGCTTTGCCGAAAGTATCAATACCTATAGTTAAATAATAATCTAAGCTACTTACCTATGCCAAAACTTTCATGAGAAAATTTTATTAGCAGAGTAAATGCCACGTGATCAATCAGAATCATATCAAAGGTGAGCGTTGAATATTTGTTTCAAATTATTAACTATATTCAACGCTTTCCAAAAGATATCCAATAATACTCTTCATTATCAGCTCAAATATTGCTAGTGTTTTGTATAGTGGATAGGTATTTATCCTCCACTGTGTAATCCTAAGGAAAATATTATCAATTCACCCCGTAGCAATTTGTCCTATAGGTACTTCACCCCAAAAATAATACACAAATTGATTCTTATTTGGTAAAGGTGTTACTATTCATACTCAGTTGGACATTATTTTCTCGTCAAAGTCATTAGTGTTCCGATATCGTCCGATGTGGATTCTGTCCAGCTATCAAATGGAAGCTGTAGCACTTCAATCTTAAATTCAATCTAGGGGTTTAGTCTTGCCTTTCCCCACAGATTGGGTATTACTCTCCTGATGCAAGGTTAGCTTTTATTTAGCTTGATTGTATTTTGGGAATTTGGAATTGTTTACACTTACCGGCGTAAAGAAAAGTAGTGAATTTAAATGATTGGCTGTTTCTTTGAGAAATATGACATGATTTGAGTTTCATGGCTATCGTTACGTAGTTCTCTCATTGCGAGTTTGAGTGCGTGGAATCAATGTTCAATCGAGGGAAAAAATAGTTGAGAATAAAGGGATATGTCGAATGGTTTTCTAATTCAATCTCTGTAATTACCTGAGTTTTATGTTACTTCACATCAGTGAGTTTTATTTTACTTATCATCTCCTTCCTAGTCATGGCGTCACGGAGGTTGCCTTCCTAATTCATTTCCTAAAAGATTAAGTTACGAGGATAAAAATGCGTTCAGGTTGGTATATAATGTATTTATAAAGTTCCTTCCTTGAAATGGTTACTTCATGCTAGAATTGTATGGCATTTGGTATTTCATGGAAATTCGTGATTACGCTAATTCTCGAATAAGGTTTCCGTGGGCCGCATGCTCTGCGAAGCAAAAATGGCTCACGCATTTACAGAATTAAACTAAAAAAGTTCAATAGAAGGCGTGTTATAGTTGAGGAATTCTGTACACAACGGTGACTTAGGCCTTCATGTGAAACGATTCCTGTGGATATTCCTGCACATTCTCCAGTTTGTTTTAACACGTATGCTTTTATATTTCCCCTCTCAACACTCTCTCCTCCACAACCACACCTCACACTACTTCGGATGATTTTTCCATGGACCATGCCATATACATGTTTTACTCTGTCCATACCTCCATAAGCCCCGAATTTAAATTCGTCCTTACCGGGTTTTTGGAATGAAAAACTCTTAGATCCTTAAAAAAGTCCAACTCTTGTCTTTTCATAATTAACTAATAACTCGATAATCAGTAGGTACCACCTCTCTTTCATCTTAATTGTTTTAACGCAATTTTATCCTCTTATCCAGAACTATATACTAATACTATCAAGGGTTTCCTTCATTGTACAGCCAAAACAAATAAATTATTCTGTCAGCTCCAAAGTATAATTTTCAATCTTTATAACTAGGTCCATTTATATTTTTCATTATTCTCATGTTTACCCTCTTAATCTTTGAGAATCTCATAACTTTCCATTTTTTAAATTATTTATCTTTATTATATACCTTCTACTCAAACTGATCCTGAAATCGTTATCAGTTGCTTGAAGCCCATTGTATAAATCATTATCTTACGAAAATCTGACATTATAAGACCACATACCTTCATTCTTACCAGCAGTCCTTTCCATTCCTCTGTTACTATTTTTTAGTCGTGCAATTATAAAAACCATAGTGATAACTGATCTTTTCTTCTGCTATAACAATAATTACCCATATCTGTTTTCCGTTCACACTCTTAACGCCTTACTTTCCTCAGTATTATTAATTTTAAGATTGGAACAGGACACCGTATAATTCGTCGTCTATTCTTCAGCCCTTTCATCAATTTATTGCATTTCAATCAGTCAAAAATCTTCTCCAAATTCACAAACCAAATAAGAATATTCTTAAAACTCTATATTTCATTCTCATATTCTTAACATATCCGTTAAATCATCGGACTATTTTCCATTACTACACCAAAAATGACCTTCAACTTAGTGCAATTCTCTGTATAAAAAAGAAGAACTTAGTTTTACAATGCTTTTCATTGGTGTTTCTTTCCCTTCTTGCATTACTCAGAATGCTAATGCATAATCGGGATAAGGTTACTATGCCCTAGTTACTTATTAGTTCTTATTTCGACTATCGTCTGTGTAATTCATGTCATTTGCTTTATTGTTCGCCCATTCTGCTGCCTTACACTTTTTGGAGATAAATTAAACCTGATGTCATTCGCATTTTGGCGTAACTTCTCCCTCATAAATTCTTCGTTAACGCTCGGTAAGCACATCTTGTTTTATTTTGCTTTTTGCGTAATAATGCAGGAATATTACTTATTCAAACTACATAGTTCTCCTCTCTTCCCAGTAGTATTTTATCTAACAAATTCTCTGTAGCTGAGGCTACTGGACCTAAAATATACTTTACTACGCCGCATTCCCGTTCTCTGTTTGAGTAATGACCTAATTACTTTAAATCTAAATTCTCCTCCTTTAAATTTCTTCCACAATGTTTACCCAAATGATTTGGATCTTATTCTGATCGATAAAAAAATTTCCTTACTTATATTTGTATTCTGTATTATTTTTTCTTTCATCCCCCCTGAAAAATAATCCAATCCTTTATGTATGGAGTCCAAGTTTCCTTATCACTTCCGTGCCTAATTCTCTCTATTATAGCATTGATAGGACTATCACATCTGCCTCATCTTCTTGTTTCATTTAAGGAATTTGTTGTTTGATATTTAAAAATTCTTTTCCTCTTTTCTTGCACAGGTGTTTCCGTAATCTCCTCTCATCCATTTTCGCTATTATCTCTTTTTCTTAATCGATGGCTTCATAATTCTTTTCGTGCTTGCGGTTTCTTCTCTTTTCTCTCCTTCCCTTGCTGTATCTCATGCTAAAGAATCTTATTCTCTTCTCCATCTTTATCGTCATTTATCGTCACTTAGAATTATATTAATCCATTTTTGGAATTCCTTCATTTTCATCTCATGGATTTCACTTTTGTAAGCATTTTCCTCTTAAAATTATCTTAGATTTTTAATGTTTAAATTGCGAAAAAATTATGGTTCGAGCGTTTAACCTCTCCCTGGTAGCAGTGTGAACTAATAATAGTAGGTATATTTAAATTTTTTCCGAACTATAATAAGGTGCTATGTGATATTGTCCGGTTTCTCAAGAAGTATTCCACGAGTAAGCACGATGGATAATGCTATAATGCTTAATTATTGCTCTTTCAGAACCCTATTGCTTACTCACCGTGGTATTTCCCTATTTTCAAATGTTTTCTTCTGCTCCACTTCGCCAACCATAAATGTGCAATCAGTGAATACTATTTACTGAGTCCTGGAATACCTATCGCCATAAATATTCTTATTTAATTAGGTATATAACTCTCTACCTCCTTCCTACCACAATTGCTGGCATGTACGCTTGGAAGAAATTGCATTTTGTATCTCTCTTTAGGTTATTAATAATCAATTAAATAATAATCGCCAACAAAAAAAGAACAGTAATAATGTGATAAAATATATTTTGGACGAAAACAGTATTTCAATAGAGGAAGGATCCATAGGTCGCTCCAGTTTGGAAACATATTTATCCAACAGTAAAACAAATGCGAGAACTTAATTATTTAATTTTCTGTTTTCCTTTTTCATATATCATTGAAACTTTTTATTGCAACTTTAGCAATTGCCTAAATATTTAATTAGTAGCCCTTATAAATAGCAGAGTTTATGCAATGGGTTTATTTAATCCTTGGCCCAATATTTTATTTTATTGGACCCTACCTCCCAAAGAGGGGCGTGGTATACCAGGGGTTAGAGCGCTGGCTACTGCCCGGAGGGTTCGTGTTCCATTCCCGGTGACGCCTCTTGGCACCCTCATCTTCACCCAAGCTGTGTAACATTTTTCGAGTACCAGGGCATCCTGGGAAACCACAGGCAGTAGAGAAAAGGGAACTGGCTACCCTACCCTGAATGTGTGAATTCCACACGCCGCGCTCTCCCTTGGCATTCCATTTCCATCTCGACTACTCCCCCCACTCACCTAAGCATCGGGACCCAGTCTCCTTTCCCCATTTAGCAATGTCCTCCTTCCACTACCCCCTCTTCCCTTTTCCCTCTCCTCTTCCTCCCTTTCCCTCCTCATCCTACATTGCCGAAAAAGATGAAAAAAATCTTACAAGAACACGTATTTCCATCTCAAGAAATCCGAATTTTAACGCTTGTAGAGAATGAAATAAAGCTTCCTCGACTAAAAAAAAACCTACGGCTTAGGAACTAATATCACGTAACCAATTTAAAGACGTAATCCAAAAACGACCCGATTATTTCGTTTCCAATGTGAAACACTGGAGGAAAACGTGTTAAAGGGCATGGGCGAAAAGTAAGTACACGGATCGTGTTTTGGCTTTTGGAATGAGGAGCTTATTTTTTATATTTTTGAGAATTGTCAAAAAAATCACAGTAATCCACCCGAAGGTCGGTTTGGTAGGTGAGGGTGGAACTCGCCCAGTACTAAGCCCAACGGCGCGCCGTTTTTCTACATTAATAATTTTAAAACCGTTAAAATAATATTCTTCAAGAACGATTTCAAGTATATCAGAGAAAATGTTTGGCAATCTCATTGTTCCACTCTGTAATTAGACGAGTATTGTGTTTTGGATTAAAATTAAGAAATCCATATAAAACATTTTTTTCACCGGATATTCTCTTCTCTTTGTTGAAGGTATTAATTAAACATGGGTTAGTTGCAAGAACCTGAATGTATCTTCTTAAAAACTTTTGGATGTAAGCCAAACAAATAGGGAATTCAGTAGTATTAGGCTTAACTTTGTGGATCGTCATGGTGAAGAGAGGCTACGAAACTTTGTAAATTCCACGATATATATCAGTTTCTCCCACATCGTCGGCATCTTTAATTTTATGTTGACTGTCCGACGAAACCGGTCGTTTCAATGAAAACAATGTGGAATTTAAAAAGTTTTGTTGTCTCTCTTCAAGGAAATAAGCTTCGAACATCAAAGATACATGAACTGATTCTTTTTCAGTTTCTCATAGTGTAGTATTTATTTTCTATTGTCTGCAACACACGCCATGTTCAACAATCCGACCAATTTTTTTATTGGAGATAACATAGAAACATTTTGAGATTCTGTATTTTTTAATGAATGCCGCATGCATGAAGAGTGTGATAATATGAACTGTTTAATTTCCCCTTTCCTGTGTAGTATAATATGTGGAGTTCACTGTGGAGTGTTGAAATCGCAATGGCCTGGATGCACCTACTCTCAAAAGAGCTTATTTTTCTCCTAGTGGAAATCCTTTGATTTTATTTATGGCGATATTTGTCGTTAACTCATCTAAGAATCTCCTTTATCGAATGGAGTTAGAGGAGTGGATGTTATCCTCCTCCCTAAACTGTCGGAATTCGGGAGTTATATTAATCCACCCCTATTCATTGCCTTCTCCCTTCGTTTGGCGAGGATTCATTCAGTGTATACGCTTTTCCGCATTTCCATCCGTATCCAGACAAGATAATTGCGAGGTCAGAAGGCCCCTCCAAATGCGCTGGCATCGCCACCCTTGGGCTCTCTAGGTGGTGCTCCTGTTTTTTGGTTGCTCCGATATAAGATGTCGCATTTCGTTCTCGGAATCGTTCTTTGGGTGTCGCATTAACTCGGGTAAGAATCAACATTACGGATGCTCGTAATTAATGCCTTAATGAAAAATAAAGTTTGGGAAATCACACGTGTTAGGGATTGTAATTCGAACCGGGTTTCGGTTTAACCATATGATGACCCGCAAAGAATGCATCTGGAGTAAGGTGTGCCCTGGGTTTGAGAATTTATACCTAGAGGTTTATGCATTCAAGGAAATCCAGTGGTATGAAAAATAATTATTGTAATAAGTGTGTTGCATAATTGTGTTCTCGCGCCGAGAATCGGCTGCAATTACGTTGCAGGAAAGAGAAAATCATGATCGGGTAACGGAAATATTATTTTTTGCGTAAATTTTTGATTACGATGAAAAAACTTTAACAAGGAAATGCGTGTGTAGGGTCATTTTCTTTGAGCTCAAGAAAAACGTATTGCTTGCTTGAACGATTGTTTTACGCCAACTGCCTGTTCTTCTATCGTTGGAGGCGTGCGCACTGAAAATGTACCTCATTAGGTCTTTATTTGTTATATCTGTTTTTAGTAGTTGATCGGAAATAAAATTCAACTTCTTAACTCATTTATCACGTTAATTAGTAATATTAATCGGTTTTCCTTAGGGTAATCACTCTAACGTGTTGCCGTAGAGTGGACGGCTTCACTGTAAACAGTTTCAAAAAAATTAAGAAGAAAGTGAGCTTGTATTAGCTCAGTGAATGGATCCTTTGATCACCCACCGGATGGTTTCGGGGTTTAAATCCTTGGCAATTCCTTTGAGCAACTTTGATTATCTCATCTTCAAGTGATTTTATGGATACAAGAACTTCGTGAGAAGTGACAGACGCACGGGTGAAGGATCTGAGACACAATTATAGGTCTTTCTGCGCGTTATCCATTAAGAAAGTTTCCTCTCGGTTTTCATTCAAGGATCTTGAAATTATTGGACCAGTCAATGGTAGTAGGTACTAAAAACGAGGTATGTAAACCATAATAAAACGAAATACTAAGTTTAACTTCAACTTGGGCCGAAACTATTTTATTTGCTCAAAGTATTTTGCTTCAGGAGCGAAGTATTCTACGGCGAGCAATTTCGTTTCGTACCTGAAGCGGATCATTTTCGATGGAGTGGACTTCAATTAGGGAAAAAAGTTTTTTTCTAAAATAGTTCTAGTTCTGTTTTATGACTGCTGGTTGACGGTATAGGTAAGTACGGAAAAGAGGAGAGAAAATAAAAACAGAAACGAAGTGAATGTTTTGATAAAATCCCATCGGTAATGTTTCACCCCTTAGGCGCTCATTACGTGTGTCTGCCGCATCGGATTTCCGGGTCTCATAGTTGAATACCTTATTCGAAAGTATGAGTCTGTTTTAATATCACATGCTCCATTTCCGTGGTTAATCTCCATAGACAAAGCTCGCCATAAGCGGAAGTTGGGAGGTCCGACTGCCGGTTTCCGTCCATGGAGCCCGGCAGTCGCCACCCCGCCCCCAACCGCCGATTTAATTTATAACGTTAATATAATAATATTTTACTAGTTTTTCGGCATAGTAATAGTTTACTAGTTTTTCAACAGTGGGTCCGTGTAATTTATTTGAAATATGATGAAGATGAGAGGAAAGTTGGCGATGCGGAAACTTAAAATTCACCCATCAGAACCGTAATTCGAGGACCGACCGCTTTCGCTAATCTGCCTCGTCTGTGAGGGTCAGTATAGTGGATGCGCTGCGGTATGAGCGGTTGAGTGTGGATGATGTACTCAAGTGTGAGAGTATTTTTGCTGTCCTAAATGAAACCCGAAATTCTGCTGGAAACTACTCATACCAACATATATTTTCTTTCCCAAGACCCTTGACCGCAACAAGCATATTTAAGCATTATATTTGCAAAATCTACGGTAATCGATATTGGGTATGGTGTATAGCCTCCCCCTGCGTTAAATATGCAAAGTTATAATTTTGGAAATACCCAACCAAATATAAGGATAAAATTAACTTTCCTTTCTCATTTTTGGAGAAATTTCAGAAATGTTTTCATGCCATTTAGAACACAGAAGTTACCACTAAAACAATGACGAGCAAAGGAACTAATAATGGATCAATGATTCAAAATATAGAAGGCTGCGATTAAAATATGGAACTCGTACAGTACAATCGCATTGACGCCGTGTTCTGCAATGAAGGAAAGAATAATTGTTCTCATATGTAATTAATAGAAATTATATTTGCACTTGAACTTCTGGCATGCAATGTTTTCACCAGACCAAAATAAAATGTTGGAATATCATGCGACAGAATTTGATAGTATTTGCAGGAGGAACAATGGAGTAAGTGGTTAAGGCAAGCCCTTAGATATGCGGCGAGCAATACCTGCCAAAGTCCATTTCATGAAGGTGATGATGATGATCCTTTGAAACCCATATTAAGGATTTGGGAAAGGTGCCTGACTCTATAACCTCTAGCACCACAGCAGAGAGATGTATAACCGCTGATCCATTCCTTCGCGAAAACTCCTCAAATGCCCCGGACATCTAACATCCTACAGCACTTGGAAAGAAAAGAAAAATCGACCCGAAACTTTGTTGTCTCATCACAACCGGATGTTCACTTTATACAAGTCAGTGCAAGGGAAATATTCTATCGATTGAAATTTGTGTTGGGTTCTACCAGAAGTAGGTTAGATGCTATTCCACATTCTTCTTGTTAGGTGCAATAGGATTTTTCAAGAAAAATGAAAGCGCCTGTAAGCAAAAAAACATGGGGTAAATAGTATACGAGCTCTTATCTTGTAACAGTAAAAAGTGAAAGAGGTTTAAAAGTATTAGGTATTTTTATGTTCATTATATTTATTTCTTGAGTTTTTCATACTTATTTTCCACTCTAGCTTTCCATTTGCATTTTTGATTTGAATTTTGAAGTGGTTGGGCTTTAAAAAGCAAACACTGAAATAATTTCCGAGTAAACGGGAACTATTTTTTACTGTCGAGTTTCCGCCGAGAAAACCGTTGCTTGAGGAAACTTGAAAGAATTTTTAAAGAGCAGGACCGATACATTTTGTCAACCTGGACTAGAGCACTTTATTTTGTTCTAAGCAGAAATATGGTTAATAAAGATTCCTTGCATTTTAATCCTACTTCAGGATTAACATTAATATTTTGGTCCAATTTCAATTATATTTGATCAAAACCTTTCGATAATTGCTTCTTTTAGCTTCGTTTCATTTCGGTTCACATGCCTAACTTAGAATTTCAAGGAACTAGAGTACTCAAATTCAAAGAAGTATCTATTTCTATTTCTTTCAAAATAAGGTGTTTTATGTTCTTTGTTTCATAAATAATAAATTAATATAGAATTAATTAATATAGAAATATATAATTAATGAAATTAATATAGAATTTATCTCTCAGTTAAATCATTTTAAATTTCATCCTCTATGGTTTTTCTAACATCTAAGGTCCATTTCCATAAGCTCTTCGGTTTTCTAACTCCTCTAACTAAACCCAAACTCAACGTTGCCTAGATAGTTGTTTCCCCAAATCTTCTATGGATCTTTCTCGCTAATCAAAATACGTATTTTCGTTTGTAATTAAACTTAAGATACTCAAATCCTTTCATACTGACACTTTACTCTGTTTCGTGATGGGGTTCAATAAATGGTCAAACCTAATGATCAAACTCGTCCAATATACCTATTTTATGAATAATTGCAAAAATTTGGTATCCAGCCTCTTTTACGTTTGTTACCCTTAGGGATTTTTCTACCTCGCGTTCTAGTTTACATGGACCAAAACCTTCCTCATCCAGATTAAATTCCCTTTTACATGGTAAGCTAATTTGTCTAATCCTTCGACCATTAGTTCTTCTATGTATTTTTTCCATTTTGCCTGAATTTATTTTAATTCAGTTAACTGTACTGTCTTATCTCTTACGTTTGATATCCCCTTCCTTCCCTTCCATAAAAAGCCTTCTCCTCTTATATAGTGCAGTTACATTTCCTTTGAAATTTATTAATAGCATCGATTTGCACCTATTTTCGCCCTAATTCCTTTCCCCCAATTCTCGACACATATTTTTTCAACGTGCATTTATTTTCCAAATTCCTGTTCAGGTCCTCGGCCTCAATCAGTTTTGTTTTTATTTTTCGTAACTATTCCTCCTGTGCAACTTTCTCCTACTATTTTTGTATTATCCTTGGAAAGGAAAAAAAATAATTTTCTGAGAGGAAAAACTAATTGCTATTCCACACGAATCCATATGAAGAATCTCAAGAATTATAACTGGAGAAGGAAATAACGTGGAGCTGACCAAAATTTAACTTGAAGGCTTTAGTTAGCCTTGAAAATATTTTCAAAGTGATTGAACTTAATAATCTCCAGTTGAATTGAACTTAATGCTCCAGGCAGTTTTTTTGGTGCAAAAAAATCAGTCAATTATCGTTCATAAACATTCCGGGTAAGTGAAATATCATTATTTTTTTCAGCATTTATATTTAGGAATTTTTATAATTAATTATGGGTATATGTGCGGGTATGGGTGACATTGAAGAAAAATGAAATTTTAAAGGCAAGTAAGGAAGCTATTTGGTCAAATATAAAGAATACTGAAAAATTGGATGGAGTGGAGAGAAATTAAAGTTTAGAGAGATTTAGAAGTTCAGGATAGAAGGGAAATAAAAAATAATATAGGACTAAGAAAATTATGAAGGGTGGTCATCATCTTCAGTATTTAAGTCCAAATACGAATGGTATTGGCTCCTCAGCCCTCCATTCATCCCTATTTAATCTCAGTTGCTATTCCACACAGAGCCTTCTATATGAAGAATCGCAAGAAGTATAAATCGAGAAGGAAGCAGGCGAGAATTTAACGCAAAGAAAGCCCACAATTGTATGCCAAAGTAAATAGGGACGGCAATATTTTCGAGTCCAGTTCTTTGGGCCTTCCACATGGCTTCTTATTATAAATATAGCCTAATTTCTTCCTTCATCTTCCCAGCTTACGCAACATTTTCCCATTTATCACGGCATTTAGTATCCCACTACCTCTGAAAATTGTCTCCATCCATTTATTTAACTTACTTTAACTTCCTCTCTCCACTCACCCCATTATAAAGATCCTCGTCATCTCAGTCCAACTTATTTTCTCAATTTTTCTCTATACCCACACTCAAAAGCGTCCAATCTATGCTCATCCTGCCTTGTCTCCAAGACCCGGTTTCTGATTCATACAGCGCTGTACTTCATATTATACAAGTCTCACTACGTCTTTACCCACCACAATAGTTATCTATCCCCTTCTTTTTGTGAATTCCTCGTTTTCTTGCCTCATTATCTCTTGCTGGTCCAAATGCTTTTCCCTCATCTTGTAAAAAGCTTATTTATGTGACTTCTTTAAATTATTTTTAGAATAAGTAGGTACCTATATATTAAACAAAAATTATTTTCAC
>LYUA01001515.1:425863-438604 GCA_002093875.1 Calopteryx splendens
ATATATATATATATTGTAAGTTTAGTACGAAGGGTGAAAACGTAGGTATTTATTAGTTGACTAGTAAAGAGGAATGCCCAAATATGCAGTTGTTCAAAAGAATGTGTGAAACTCTAATCAAAATTGGCCCTTTTTTCTCTTTCGCGGATTGTAACCAAAAAAAGAGATAGGTATATAAAGATTTAATTTGGATTTCTTGGTAATATCTCCTGGATAAGTTTATGAACACATTTCTTATTAGTCTTATTTACACTCAGAAAATCACAATTCCTGAACATATAGGTATTGATTTTTTTGACATTATTTAAGAAACTTTCTAGTCATGCAGCTACTCGAGGGGGATTCGGGAGACTACTTAAATTTGCAAATCCAAGCATCATATGCTGCCTAAACATCACGGAGATAAATACTCAAAGAAAGTAGAAGGTTATTATTCCACTTAATGGAAATATGGAAGAGTAGAGTTTGGTTCTTCGAATTTACGCTTTCATTAAACGCACGGAGAGGACTACTTGTTTTCCCTTAAGAAATATTTTGCGCGTTTTTCTCACCAAAACTTGTTATTGAAAACACTTTAGCAAGAAATTTCGTCGTTTGGAATGTAATAAGCCTAAAATTTTGTGTGGCCGGCCTTATAATGAAGGTATTCGTTTTATACACAATTGCAATGCACACATCGTAAGCCTTTCAAACAAATTCCCAGGTGGCTTTTAGTGCAGTTGTGTACACTATTCCTTACTCATTAAAAAAATTATAAGTACTTTACTTTTTAGGATTCGGCGTCTGTTTTTCTTTCTTTATTTAATTCATATTTTATAGATTCGATTTCACTAGAATTTCTCCCATCTTCATTAAAAATGTGAATAACATAAAGAGGGTTTTGTGTGAATATTATTAAGTTTATAGAAGCATAATAACCCAAATTTATGAATCAAAAGTAATGCTATGCTGCGAGCTAAATCAAATAATGTTTAAACAGGAAATTTTATGATTTTCTATGCAAAATTTATTTCATTGTATTTCATCAGTTCAGTGTAAACGTATCTCTTCAAAAAAACAAACACAGTAGTCTAACTGAAAATCTCGACGCATTGGTTTGACATTTGAGGGTAATGATCAATGCTATTAAGCCAAACGGGCGTATGAAATTCACACATTCCTGGCAAGAATGGCAATTCCGTTCTGCGTGCCACCTGAGATCTCTCAGAAAGTTCTGGCACCCATAAAATCACACGCATTTGATTTATCTGGGTGTTTCCAGAAGCATAACCCGGAACTCCTCGAATGAGTAGCTCTTCGCTCTACAAACACAGCTACAACCACCGCCGCCACCTATTGTTTTCGGCCATGGAAATTTCTGGCGAATCCTGAGGCAAACGTGTAATGCTTTCAGCTAGGTTAACTCATCACGCTTTGAAACTGTCTCCCCCCCGAAAGATTTTACTTTAGCGTTCAAGATCTCATCCTCAGTCCATTTCAAAAGGAAGACGTTCAGCAGGCAGACGGAGTAATACGGCGTGCCATAGCGTTCCGCGTTGCGAATGCACACGGGAGAGAGGGACTATGAGAGTACGAGCGGGAGAGATATGCGTGTGAGAGGGGTTAGGGCTGAGGAATAGGCCGTAGGGAAGGGAGTAGAAGGGAGGAGTAAGGGGCGAGCCTCCTGGGTTGAAATAGGAAAAGTTTTCCGGGTTGGGCGGGGAATAGCGAATAGTTAAAGAAGAAAGAAGAGGATTCGCAGACGATCCTTGTGGAGAGGGTAGGGTCGGGAGAGGGATGTGGAGAGTGTGCAAGGGTATGGAGTGGGCAGGACGAGAATAGACAAACAAACCAAATGGAATAACCGAAAAAGTTTGTTCAGGGGGAGTCGGTGCCGAGCGCGGGGAGGGAGTGGAGTAATGTGGAGGGTGAAAGGGGAGGAATGGAGTGAGAGAGAGAGAGAGGTGGGCTAATGGAATGAGGATAACGAGGATGTAAGGAGACGGAAATGAAGAGGATTGCGGGAGAGGAGGAACTTATCGGAAGGTGGAGAAAGGGTCAAAAAGGATCGCGGTGCGTTTTAATGTTTAAAATAACTCGCTCTCGCACTTGAGGCTTAAGAGTGAGAGAGATACTCGAGGCGATCTCGTCGATCCCGAGGGAATCCCCAAAACGCTGATGCTCAGCGATCTCCAAGTTTATACAACACTGTGTGCTCATTCCCTTGATTTATTAGCATCTGGCAGCCATCCTTTGTCAGCCCTTTATTTACATGAAGTTTACATGCACCAAGTTATCCTTCAATGTTTACCTCAAACATTTTCGTCTTGGTCTCCTCCTTAATATTTACTCTGTACTCCTAATTTCTGAGGCTACCTTCACCATCCAATCATCTCTCAGTGCACAATGCCTAATATTATGTCCACATACTTGTCCCTTCGCTTTATCAAGGATTTCCTTTTCTGCTTTGGTCCCAATGAATCCGTTGCTTCTCAAGATTAATAAAAGACCATACAGCTCTCTTTTCTCGTATATTACTTTTTTAATGGTTTTTCATCCATACAGTCTCATACTTTTATATTTTTTCTAATTTGGCCATTTCCTCTTCTCCATGTCCATTAGACCTTTCTTCCCTTTCACTTATCTATGTCTACTCACGTAACTCACATCACGTCACATGCTATCACTTTCTTCCTAGCAATGCCCTGCGCTTAATCCTGCTAGGTTATGGCTGTCATTAATTTAATTTCAGTAAAATACCAGTCCTTGAACGTTGTGATTTCAAAGGTGTTAGACGTTTCTGGGAAATAGGAATAAGAATTGATGGACTTGTCCACAAAACTTGAATTTCACTCACCTTATAATTGCCCCATGTTAATTCCGGCCTCTAGAAATCTAATTTGTTTTTTTTTCATCAACGAGTAGAAAACTTCTATATCTCAGGCGAGGTTAATTCAGGAGACAAGCAAGTACTTCAACTTGTTTTTTTGTTATAACATTGACTCGGTCATTATTAAGACAATTTGATGATGATTACATATCTCTGGGGTTTATCTATCAGGCTGACCTGAAATCTTACATGCATGGTTAACGAGTTTAGATTAATAAATATCTTTTCATTTGCACACAAGCAGCACTGGGCCAATTGCGGTGGAATATGAAACAAAGTGTAACAAAGGCGCAAACACAGATTCATGTCCCAGGTGGTGGATAAATATCCACCTAGGTGGAATTTGAGCTGGCGACCTACGGATTGGCAGGCGAAGATATTACCCCACCGAGACGGCTGGAGATATTTGAGTAGGAATTCATTCTGCTCAGACTCTATGGTGATGGGACGGAGAAAATATTTCTTATATTATTTTGTGGTAGTGAAATTAAGTATTTTCATTTCTTTTTGCAAGTTAGTATTCGTACATTGGTAATCGAAATAAGTAGAGGAGCACTACTATGAAAATAGAGGATTGCTCGATTACAAACGGGTTTTAATTCGATTATGGTTCCCCTCGGTGTGATAAGACCTCCTCCTAAGGTCGACTCGAGCCGCACGGTTATAAGCCCAATTGGTCGTCGCGACCGTCAAGCGACGTCAGCATTTTCCTATTAATTCCTCAATTGCGTCCTGTGTGAAAAACTCTTACGGAAATAGTCACGGTGATATGACTTGATTAAAAGGTTACTTATGCAGTTATCTTTTGGTTTGTATAATGAGAAATATAACTAGCGACCTTTTTTTATTGGCAGAGTATTTCTCATATTATTTTTTCTATCTTGAGTTTCTTGAGGCATAGTGTTAGTATTCATTGTGGCATTACCTTAAAAACAATTTGTGAAAGAGCATTGGTATTATCAATGAAATGAAAAAAATTCCCCTCTTTGATTTAATTTCTGCGTGTTGGCTCATTTTTAAATATAATTTGGTAAAATAATAAGAGAAAACTTATATGCGGTAAAAAAATTTAATTTTCTCACAGCTATTGTTTGATCATTTTGATTGATGAAATTTGAGGTACTGTTACTTCTTAAATGTTACTCCAATATAATTATTATCTTTACCAGTACTCGATAAATATAACTCTAAGTTCTGTATTCCATGACTATTTATTAAGAGTTTCTGCAAATATATCAAAGGATCTTACATTCTCCCAAAATTATGAATCCCTTTGAGGACCTCTTAGTACCGAACCCCCATTCTATTTTTTCTTCTTTTATTTTGTCTATAAATATTTCGTTGACCCCCTAACCTCAAATTGACGCTTCAACTTGTAGTCATAACTTTATTCATATTACTTTAGTGCTCATCAATGGTCAGAATCGTAGTTTATCGAAAGATTAGGCAAGGCCAAGTCTATTAGTTTCTATCCTAACTGCACTGCTATCCGGATACATGCGTGCCTATATTTATGATTATATTTATCCACCGTGTAATTTTATTTGACATACTATATTACTCGATGAAATTAGTTTTTTTAAATCATGATAAAATATTTTTTTACATACCGGGTTATTTATTTATTGCGTATTAAATATATTTTCTCTCATGAATTAAGATATTTTCTTAATTTTCGAGTCAATTATAGGTATACGCTCATCCAGTTTTTGAATTTTTCATGCATGCTTCCTCTTCTACCTACACATATCATATTTTCCTATTTATTTTTCGTAGCTCCTAAATGTTACTAGATATATTTCTATAGCAGTGGTATATAATACCATAGCTCGGTATCTACTATGAGCATTGTGGCATGATATACCTAATTATGTGGTGTCACTCGTTTCAGGTTTAGTATTTTCTTCAATTCTGATGGTTTTACATTGGTAATAGGTAACTTTACCTCTTCTAATGAACTTTCTCAGTTTGTTTGTCATCAACTTTTTTAACGCTATGGCGTAGTACTCCTGGGGAACTTCAGAACCCCATTTCATTTAAGGTCTTATTGAAAAACCTATTTTGTTGTCCTTTATTCCAAACGTATCGCAAGCTAAGGAACTCATTACTACCATAGCCGCTCTTTAATGACTGTCCTCGTGCCCGGAATGAAAAGACTGTCCTCGTGGTCCCTCTTTTCCGTTTCCTTCCATGGCTGACCATGAATCTAACCAAGCTGGGTGGGGTTGATGCGTGATTTTCAAGCAGCAGGCAAAAAATTAAGGGTGCCCTGTGTTTTATTTAATTACTTGAGGGGTGGTATGTGACAGTGAGATCGGTCGATCAGTCATCGTTGTTGCCAGCCTTAACAATATCATCGGACTCTCTTCCTCGTCCTTCTCGCCCTATTCCGGAGAGAGAGACTCAAGCTGCTACACTTTAGTGAGTTTCTGCTCACCAAATAGCCATCCCAGATGAGGTAGGATGTAACTTCCCTTCGCTGATTTTATTTTATTTTTAGCTTGAGGAAACGGCTGATTGCTGATTCTTAGAGACAATAATCATTTCCCTGGAACCATTCTTTTAGGTTTATTACTGGATTCTTGTATGCATTTGAGATAACGCGTGTGAGTTTACGGCCGCATTGACTCTTCCCTCCTCGACGTCCGTGTTCATTCACCACTTTGCCATTCCTTACTCTTGACCTCGTGCCCCATATCCCCAGCACATATCCTCCTTCTTTTACCCTGCGATCCTCCCCCGCTGCTTGCCACTCCCCGTAATCCAAATCCTCGTTAGAGCGAGAACCCACCTTGAACGGTTGCTAACAAACGGCTCTTGGGATCCTCCGGCTGCTGCAAAAATGCACCTTCGGCCGGTGCTTCAGGGATACCTAACGGGAGATAAACGATGTCAAGCGACCTCTTGTATTACCATCTCACTGGTGACTTTTCCAGAGGATCTCTCCTTCTTACCTATAACATGTTAACTCAGAGATTCAAGTTATTTCATATTCTGCAGTATGCTATATGGTTCCCTTTTCTATGTGATCTACTGCCATGTAATTAGACTCATTCACTTTTGACAGGGTATTTTCCTATTTTTGTTAGCCTACATCCTTATTATTATTAACGGGGATAATCAACGAGGGTATCCGCAGAGTAGAATTTCAAATTGTTTCTATTTTAATGAATTCCTATAAGCTTTATCATTAACCTAGTCACTCTAATCATCAAGCACATTCATAAACGTTAACATCCCTTATCGATGCTAATAACCATGCTTAATATTTTCTGGGTATTAATCATTGTGTAGTATTTTAATGTAGGTTAATGCTGTGTATTTCTTACTGAAGTATTTTTAAACCAACGCTTATAGTTCTGTTATAGGTGGATATTTCTTTTTATGAAATCCTATTTCACCTAAATATCTGCTGAACACGCTTTAAAAAAAATTAGATTGGATTGCAGGTTTCTTCCTTCCCGAGGAAGGAAACTTTATGTTAGCTCATTTTATAAATGTGTCATCACTAATCCCTTTGACTCCGAATATTTTCTGCAATAATCCGAGCATATTTTCATCATAATTTTGAACTCCATTTTATCTCATTCAAATGCATTAGCGCCCTTTCCTTACCTCAAAGTTTCAATTATATAAATACATATTTTTGTACCTTGAACGTTGGAAGTGCAGAACACAGAAACGAAAAATAATATCATTTGTAAACGTTAAAATTCAAAGTGGAATTGAATCTGATAGTCAAGATTTATTTCTTTATTTTTCCTTTTGATGCGGACTATGCGAAAAATAACATGTCACAATCTTTGGCCTCAGTATTTTCATTTCATTACTACAGAAACCATATTTGAAAGCCATATATTCTGGACATTATTGGATTAGAGCTTTCCAAAGCTAGATGCCTTACTTCGTCCCTGATTGATTACAAATAAGAAAAGCATTATAGAAATAAAATTAAAATTTTGGAATCGAAACCCCAAAAGCCAATAGTAGAAGTTATACATTTATGGAGTATCTCTTGCCAGACTTTTCTCACTTTTTTCATCTGCTCCATATTGATAATATCATACAAAGTGTTTCCTTTAAGATATTACTTTTTGAAGTATTCTTCTTATTGGCCGGCAAGTAATGCTTTGCAGTGCCATTGCTATTCAAAATTGCATTACTTTAGTTTATTGTTTCATCGGTCTTCAATCCGAAGATTGATTGGCCGCAGGTTTCCATACTAGGTGGTTCCCCACTAATCTCTTTTTAGGCTTGGTAGCCTGGGTCATCCACAATATGATTTATGTTCTCTCTCTTAGGTCTTCCTATTACGTTGTTACCTTCCACAACCTTTTTCTATAATAAAGTAAAGCTGTCCCCTCCGACGTCTGATGTGTACCATTCACGAGCCTCGCCATTTTTAATTTCTCATTACCTCTCCTATGCGTTGCAGAACATCCGCTATGGTTTATTTTTGTTGAATGAATTTATCAATATCCCTTAGCAGAAAAAGAACCATCATTTTTATTTATTAATCTAGGAGTAACGCATTTTTACTGGCTTCTCAATCAAATATTTCACCTAAAAACTAGGCACTATAATGCGAGTCTTATTATCGTGCCCTAAGAAAACGACGTGAAAGAGTATACTGCACGAAGGAAGAGTTTTTTATCCTATTACATCAACGTGGTTTACTATCATAATATTATGCGTTTAGCATTTTTTATTGCGTTTTGCACCATTTTTTAGGAATTGATTTCATAGATGAAGAATTGTGTTTGCAGGTAGCGCAGTGTATATTAACACTGTATTGCCGAAGCTTTAAATACAACCATAGGAGTGAGGAGGCCTCATGCAATTTTTTTCAACGCTTAAAAAATAAAAAAATCGTATCAGCCAGAATTATAATTACAAATATAAATAATCTCAAGAGATTTAAAGGATAAGCCTCCGAAGTAAGGAGTTTTTGCAATAATATTAAATTCCCATAGTTGCAAATGAGTTAATTTATATTTCCACAATTCCCAAGAAAATATTTTGAAAGTGATAACTTTGAAACAAGACGAGGAGAAATTTGTATCAAAGCTTAACAGAATGGTCTTAATTAATAAACTGTTGTCATTAGCAGCTGCTTGTCAGAAGTGATTTCCCTTAAACAAATCCCAGCGGTATGAGGTATTTACCATGTGATAGGAGTGATATGCCATGACCATTAATTAGGGAGAAAAACGCTATCTTGAGATATCTAATTACCTGATGCCTAATTAAATGCATGTATTTGCCTTGACTCTTGCCACTTCTCTTAAGTATCTTCCATCAAATAGCGTCTACTATCAGGACCTTCAACACTCAAGTATAATTGGTTGCTGACAAAAACTGATAGGAAATCTATTTTTCTCTCAGGAAGAAATAACTTATCTATAAATTCAGATAAAATTTATCACCTCGGTCTTAAATATAGTGATTGTTCCTTAAATATATCGCTACGAACCATCTTCCAATTGAATTCTACCCATCTTGCGCGTTTTCATTTTGACATTATCTTTTACTCGTATGGCTCCTCCAGAATCCTGAGAACATTTCCTGGTTCCTTGTGGGAGGAGAAGTATGTCGTTACCATCGTCAGACTATTCAAACTTATCCGCAAATACCCGCGGCTTCATCCTTCTGACGGATAAGTCGAAGAGTTTTACCGCGACGCGTTCTATTTTTCGCGGGAGAAGTTTCTGATCCGTCCATTTGGCCGAATGTTGGGACCATTGGCGCGAGCATTCAATTTACGTGTCGCCCGGGAGGAGTGGAAGGAAGTTGATCGGGACGCTGGGGAAGAGGAAGAAGAGCCGGAGATGGGAAGGGAGGCTCCCGAGCAATTTCACTGAGCGTGACTCAGACATCAAACTTTCCGTTGGCACATGGGAACGGGTTGGAAGTGGGAGAGGGAAAATTAAGTCCCGATGAACTCCTCCTCCGCATGTAACCACTAAAATAAGCTTAAACCCATTACCTGCTGGTCTTATTCGCGTTAGTCTCCGGCTTTCCATCGCTGTCTTCTCCTAGTTGATTCAGGAGTGAGCCGATCGTGCCGCATTTCGAACGCTCTCGACGCTGGAAGCATGAACAATACGCCAAGCGCAAGAAACTTTTCGTACAGGCTCGGGAAAATTTCCCCCACCAAATGCGGCTAATTACGAACTGGTTCACAAAAAACTTTGGGGACAACTCTTGTTCAAGGTTTCTGCTAAGTATTTTAAGAAACGCACTTTACTCACAACTTACCATACCTATACTATTGAGATGAGTTCTTGCGAGTAAATGTGCTTATAAACATTGTGGAAGCTAAAATAAAAAAAGGAAGCTAAAGCGGGTGCCCGAAGCAGTTGAAATTGGAGGAGATGAAATGGAACACCGCGGAGATTTATAGAGAGCTAGTACGTCCTCAAGTGATTTTCTCTGAATGCTTTCCCTTAAAGAGAGCGACCCCCAATGCTCCCTGTGACCTGCTCCATGCCCACCCACCTCCCGACGCCCTCCATCCCGGGTTTTCGCCCATCCCCCAGAAGATAAAATAATGCGTTCGTGAGGGTGGAAATATAAACGCCCCAACGACTCATCAATTTGCTTTAGGATATAGCCCAGAATTCATCGCCTTATGTAGGCAGTAGCGGATTTGACCTTGGTATTTCGGCTCGTTAAATTGGTCACTCGAGCGTCTCCCACCGCATTCGAAATGTAATAATGTACCCAAGTCTCCACGAAAGACGTCGACCTCCTTACTCAGCCACCCCGTTCTGCATCGCGAGCGTGGGAAGTTAATCAAGGGCGCATTCAGGGCGGGGGAAAACTAGTCGGAGGAATGCTCAAGGTTGTAAACGTCTCTTGCCTCTCCCTGGATTTGAGCGCCCAGATTAATCCACGGCCCGATGCGGTCTGATTGCGTTCCTGGACCCAGGGTGTGCTAGAGTTTTCGGAACGATTCTGGAAGGTGATCTGTCGATGTCGGTGGGTGGGAGTGAGGGAATATGAGGAGACATCAAATGGCAGTTGCTGAAAGGATCATCGTGCCGGACAGGTTGATGTGATTTAGAAGAGCGACGTTTCGGGCTGGGGGGCGATTATGTCGCTCTCTTCTGATCCCCTCGCCTCCCTACTTCGTTTCTCGGAAGAATTCCCGTGCTCGAATTGAGCACTTC
Organism: Calopteryx splendens; assembly: GCA_002093875.1. Lineage (NCBI taxonomy): Eukaryota > Metazoa > Arthropoda > Insecta > Odonata > Calopterygidae > Calopteryx > Calopteryx splendens. Next base: position 435,905 of record LYUA01001515.1, read on the forward strand.
AATTCGGGGGGGACGGCAAGGACGGACGTGAAGGGGGTGAGACGTCGAGGGACCAGGAGTGCGCGGGGGAGCAGTGGGCGCGCGGTTAGGAAAAGGCTTTTGAGGGCGAAGGGTTGAGTGTGTGTGTGCGTGCGTGGGAGGGTAATTATTTCCGAGGATGAAGATATCGAGGCGACAGGGAGGGGTGGGTTGATGGTGATGATGACAGGTCTCTTCCAGTCCACGGGTGAATGGCGACCCAATCCACGGCAGTTCCGTTGTCAAAGGGGGCGCTTAGCAGCAGTTCCGGGGATAACTAACTCCCTCCTCTTCGTGAGACAACCAACCCCCTCTGCCCTCGTGAGATCCAACCATTCCGCGAAATTGAGATACGCCATTGAAGAGTCAAGTTCGCCTTTTCAGCGAGGCGTGCGAGATATTAGGGTAAGGTCTGATTTTTACGCAAAAGAGCAATCAGTATGAAGCGCGAAAAGGTTGAAAGCGCCTGTCGCATACTTAGTGATGGAATAGATGGGTATGCTCACCGGCGATAAACGAGGGAATTTGAGGTTGTTAAATTTAGCGCTGATATAGTAGTGCTAGGCATGATTGCGCGATGCGCTGAATTTTTCAGCTTTTATTTTATATTTCTAAGGAAATTTGAATGATCTTACTAAAGTAAAATAATATCCATGAAAAGATATAAAATATTAATGAAATTTTGTAATGTATGTAAAATTACTGATCCTATTATCGCACTCTTGAACCTTTTCTATAGTGATTTCATACTACTGGAAGATTATCGTAAAAGATTTAACCGCAGCTTTATTGTAAAACCGATAAAATGTATCTGTTAATGGTAATATGTAACATTATTTTACCAATTAACTGGTTTCATTGCATTGTTTTATGTGTTCATGGTATTTTCGGATCCTGAATTCTCTTTCACAAAGACTACGTGAGTGCGTTGAAGGGTATAGTTTCTCTTCAAATCAATTTAGCCAGCAGATAGATAATTATGTTACACAATAAATATGTCATATTTTCTTAATGATTAAATTGAGCAAGTCGGTATAATTTTCTAAAAGGACCAACCTTCACTAATAATATACTTACTACATGTAGGTACATGCTACTTACACTAATTTTTCTTGCAATCGAAACAAATATCCTAATATTTCATACTTTTTAGTTTTACAATAATATAGTAGGACGTTGTTAAATCTATTTAGGTCGGCTGCAGGAGAGTAAAAATAAATAAAATAGAGAAAAAATCAACTTTCGTGACATACTAAAAATATGTTATCTCTATGCTCTAGTGAGCCACTTTATCTCTATAAAAGAAAGTTTATCTTTTAACTATTTTGTTCACTCTTGTATTATGTAGCTAACTAAGTTCTGCTGCAGTTGGAGGTGAATAGAATTTTGGATAGTGGATTGTGCAGAATTTGGCCAGTTATATACAGTAAACAACTGAGGTTACATGTATCCATTAATTTCTCAGGGTTCAATAAATATGTGTAAAAAATATTTCTAAACTCCGTCTTGTTCCTAATCATAAAAAAATATTTTTCCATGGAATATTTCGCGGGTAATATTTGAAAAGAATATTATTCTGCATATATATACCAAGCAAACATCAAAAGATATAATCGCAGACATTGTAATTAAAACAACTGTATTGACATCACAGATGATATTGGGCATGAGCAATATTAAATGGGTAGATCATAAGTATATTCTCTTAATGGTAAAATTTAAATTCACGGCATTAACATCCGTAGTAATTTTCCGCAGCCTCTTAAACCATCGCTGGATGAGAGTCAGATAAGTTAAATCATTTGCTAATGCGAAATGCACACGTAGGAGCGCAACAGTTGCGAATCAATTTTGAATCAAAATAAATAAAGAAAAATTGTCTACTTCCTGTCCTGTTAATTATAGTATTTCCTGAATTTGCTCTTTATATGGGAGGGGAAGTGTAGCCTATTTCGCTACTAATCAAACTGAACCGAATTAATAATAGGGGCGTCGTTTCTGTTTTTTATTTGCTCTTATTGGACTTGTGGTACCAGCTAAATTCAGGTCTGGGGGTGACTTTACGATTTAAAGTCATCCAAGAGATGTAGATCACTGGTCCAGGTATTCGCTACTGCGATTTTGAAGTACCTGTTTTGATGTCCGTAGCCAAGATTTCACGGAAGATATCAAGTACCTATATTTATTTACTTGAAATTTTAACTTGAAAAAAAAGGGCAATTAAGAAAAATATATAAATATACTCTGCATGAAATTCAGGCAACACGCATCCCCTGTGAGACGTTAGAGGAGGAATGGCTTCACACAAAGTAGATGGGTTATAAATCCTATTGGAGGTGGATTTTATTGTAGCACTATAGAGGTGATATACTATTAAGGTTCACGCAGAAAGAACTTCAAATTACGCTGCATAATTTGCTGATTCTTTAACATTTAGAAAATCTGGCACCTGCCTGCATATATGGCCCCACTTCAATGTTCAAACTCAATTGAAAGGCATAAATAATTAGAGAATATATTGTTATTTAGGAGTGAAATACGAGAATGAGAGACGGTTAGAGTAATTACCATATGAATTTTATAGAATACAATAAATAAATAAATAAATATATATATATATATATATATGATATCTAAAATATATATATATATATAAACATATTTATATATATATATATATAT
>LYUA01001515.1:457917-474924 GCA_002093875.1 Calopteryx splendens
CCCCCCCCGCCACACGCCCTAGAGGCGGCTTACGGGGTATTCTGTAGATTTAGATTTAGATAGATACCATGACTTCAAAAAAATATTTTGTCTATACCTACCACGTGAGTGATTGTAGTTTAAGGAAATTCTGCTTCTCAATAAATAAGGTTTAATCTCACCTGCACAAAAATATAATCTAGTCGTATATTTGAAAAAGTTACGTATTTTGACCGTGAACTTAGAACTAATAAAATCAACTCCCACCGTCCTCCGCAAAAAAATTCACACCTTCACCACCACATCCTCTCTCCAAAAATAATTATGCCTAAGATGGCACTTTTACTCATTCATTACTTGAAGATGATGTGGTACATTGAAACCTGAACTTAAATAAATACCTAAAACAGTGGGACATTGCAAATTATTTTGTTCATTATTATTTATTTAATATTTCATTCTAACTCCTCCAAATTACGCATACCTACAGCTACGCATTTTCCTCTGGCCTAAAGTTGAACATTAAAAATTAAAGATAGTAATTCTTTAAGTTGTAAATGGTTTAGTAATGTAAACTTTCATAAAAAACTTTGCAAAATAACCTCTAACAAATATTAAAATATGGTAAAAGAAGTTAATGAAAATTTTGTGTCTACTTTTTTTCGTTATGCATTCTTATGGTATAAGTATGTATATGAAAAATAGACGCGCAATATTTTATAGACTGTAGTATTCTGAAGCAACTCATAAAAAACAATTGGCATAATGTCATAAAAGGCAGAGTAAGCAGTAAAGATGTGTTTCATATGATCTCGATTTGCGTTGAGTAATTAGAACTCCGTTTAGGCGTGGTAAAGTCCACGGAAAGGCTTTTATAATTTCTCAACTTGAATTTGATGAAGAGAACTGGCCTTAATGAAGTTTTCCGAAACGTTAAAAAGACAGCGCTTTAGCAATTCCGCAAGTCGCTATTTTAGCGGAAACTTCTAAAATAGGCGCTTGTTTTGTAAATGCTATGCAGCAAGGGCACCATATGCAGACGCAACTTACTAATGTGTCACGTGCAATGAGCTAAACAATACTTGGTTACTGAATAGAGGTCAATGCTGGGAACAATGACAGCGCAGTTGAATTCCAAAGCAATACGGCATTCGAAGGGCGTCGTGCGGTTAGACATATCATGCTGGGACCAGTTCATTATTATGTAAAATGCTATCACGTATCGTACCGTATTGTAAACAATAAATGCATATTTTTTTCTCATTTCGTTGGTTCTCACCTTGCGTATTAATTTTGGCGGGAGCACTTTGTAATGCACGGTTAGCTAATGCGTGCTACAGCGTTGTGGCATCAGAGTATTGCTTTTCTCTTGAATTTGAAAAGATTCATTTAAGAATATTATCCAATATATATTCAGGAGTCCTATCGATCTTGGGATCATTTAATGAGATCATTGTGTACCACCTCGTGGTGCGATGAATTATATGGATGTAATTGATTACAATGTGTCAAATTTGATGGGTGTTATGATAAATATCGGTTCGTTTGACGGATGGAGCACTTTCCGTTCAGTGCCTCTTCCTTTCCCTACCGTTACCCGACCCCTCTAAATGCCACATATTCTCGCCCCTTCCCCTCTTTCTCTTACCCTATCAGCTCCGCGAGCCTCCAAATCCCAGGTTCCGCAATCCAGTAAACCAAAGTCTACCGTTTTGTGTTGTTCTCGCCTTATCAAAGCTCTATCACTTGCGCCGAGTTAAGGACGTGACGTAATAACAGAGCGTGGATAAAACCCTCGTACTTTTTTTTAATGCTTGCCACTCAAACTTTTTCGATTACAACCTTATTTCATAATACAATTGCAAATACTCCCTTATCTCATGTAGCTATTTCTTTTTTTTCAAAATGAAAGGAGTTGAGGGCGATAATCTGGCAGCATGGAATTCTCACGGAGCGTGGCCTACATTTAATGTTTTTTTTGCGAGTTCGTAAACTGGTGAGCAGATGGTGGGCTTTCTTCTAGTGATGATTGGTTTCTTTCCATTGATTTAAACATATGAAAATGACATTTAAAAATTCATTTTTTCACTCTTAATTCACTTTTTTATCGGCATTTTTAAATGACAACCGATTATTACAATGCATAAACGATTTAAATATTGCTATGTAATAAAATGCCAATTGCCATTTGAAGTGAAATGGTAGTTTTTAATCCCAATATCATTGCTGGAGCAGTTTTATTAATCTCCAACGCTTCTGCAAGTCATACTAGCTGTAGCTAAAAAATAAAATTCCAGTGTGAGCGTGAGTCTGACTCACAATGGTCACTGTCTTATGACAAACCTAAGTGTTTGAGTGATTGCGTGAGTGCATTTTATTTGTATTTTTTCTTTGGTTTTGGGTGATTATAGATTATTGAATTGATTTGGTGAGATCTTTGAAAATCCCCCCCTCTCCTTGTCCCGTGCCTTATTCAGATTACGACTTGGTGTTTTTTATTCTACCATAACCTGTATTAGGGTATTCCGTGGCGCGCTGGTATAACGTTTCCCAAAGCAAGGTCAGTCATGTGTTGAAACCTAAACTTGCCTTTAATTAATTATGGTGTTTAAAATGACGGAGTGCCACTAAACTTTAGAAATAGAAAATTTCAGCGGTAAACTATGTAGATCAGGTATATTACAATTAATTTTTCAGTAATTCCTTTTTCAGTTACGTGTGGTATTCAAAGCTAACCTTTCACTTAAGGCTGTTCCATATTGCTTATCAAACTATTTTCTCAAGTAAAATAGCCTATTTTTATGAGATTGAACAAAAATTAGTCTTGATTTCAATCGATATGTTTTCAATCGATGCCATGATTCTCGCCCAGCTAAGCACAGTAATGTTTTATTTTATATTTTATTGTTAGTATTATAGCCAGTTACGAGGAAATACATAATAATAGAATTAAAATATTTTGAATGTTTAGTGCTCATAAGGATACGTGCCGCCTTCATGACTCCATTAGTGAGAATTCGTGAACATTGACTTTAAAACATTATAAATATTTGACTTCTGGCTTCATAGAACTTGGTTATGTAGTCTCAGGTACGTTGCCCATCATCTCAGTTAGTTTCAGTGAATACATTAAAAAATGCGATTCAGTGGTTTAATAGGAAATTCTTTGATACATTTTGGAATACCTAGAATCTTGAATTGTTTTTTTTGTGTGATTTACGTGTGGTATAATAAATTTTCATGGTTAGGTAAATGGCGGCAAGTGTGTAACTATGTAGTGTAGTGAACTGTTTTATGGATCACATCACGCAAAGACTTTTTTTCGTTTATAATTAAGATACAGTAGTGTTAATCTTAACAATTCTTTAGATTATTGTTAGTTGCTTAAGAAACTAAAAGTGTCGTATAACTTAGGTAGGAAAATATATATATTAATTTATTTCAATGTTAAATGATTGAATGGACTGAGGAAAACGCTCATTTTCCATGATTTTTTAACAAAATAATTATTAAACAGGGAATAAATCCAAATGCAGATTTATGTTTTTTTTAATCATAAAAAAGCTGCAGCATTAGTTGGTTGAATTATATAATTGTCCACGATGATCAGATGCACATTCAGAATATCATAAACTTACAATAATGTAGTGAAAACGGATATGAAATTTAAACAAAAAGACTTCTGCACATACATACGGACTTGTTTATACCTACTTTCACGGCGTAAATATCAAGGCACCCACCAGATACCAGAAAATTTCAAATAGTTCTTATTGTAATAGTAAAATAAATTCCATTAGAAATGGTGAAACTACATAAAATATTTTCGGTTATTTCGCTTCCTCTATCACCTGATGTACTTAAAGGCAGTTGATCTGAATGGGACATTTAAGCATCCTTCCCTTTCATCCTGCAATATACACCTGGCTGTGGACCGGAGTATGTGATAGTTGCCTAAACACAAGGGGCAACAGTTTCCAAAGACCTTTACATCACGGCTCTGCGTCTTCCCCACCGCGCGGGGCGGGTGCACTTTGAGAGTATACCGAATGCGTTCCTCGGCCCACCACACTTCTTCCAGTACCAGTCAGCCCCCCGGAAGCCCGATTCATTCTCCGTTTTTCCATTCAGCGTCACTCTTCATGAATATTCCCGCCCGGATTTCAAGGGTTGTCGTTGCTTTGCTAGGGTAATTCATCCACATGAGACCACGTTGATAACATTATTCAGGGGTTTCAAACTGCTTGTTTTATTTATTAGGCCCTCACAGCCTGCTTAATTCCGGATCAGATTTAATCGTTTGAGCTGACACGTTGGAAATAATGATGATGAACGGCTTTTTCAGAGGCACAGGAAAGAATTAGCAACTAACGAAAATGGCGATGAGCCCAGAGTCATGGCTGGCGCGTGACATCACGAGACAATCATTCAAAATGACCGTTCCTTCAAAATTTCACCAAATAAATATTTTCTTTCATGTCAGGTTATCAGAATCAATAAAAACATAGGTAATATTTTCACTTCAATCATGAATAAAGAAAGCATGCGGTAATTTTGCGTATCGGGGAAACTTGGGGAATAAATCTAATCCCGTAATTGTAGGGAAAAGAAAAAGCATGTTTAGGAAGTCTTTTTTCGGAATAGGTGACTACACTTATTTTGGAGGATATGTCACCATCATACTTTAAAAAGGGCCGCATATATAAACTGTATGCCAGTCTACAGGTATCGTACAAAACTTTTTGTTTGTTCTCCGATGAACATAGGGGAAGATTTTACTATTTTTATCAATTATCAAATTTTATCTATTATTCTCATTTAATTGTTTTTATATTATCTTAAATCAGGAAAATCAAATGTATATATTGACGTACGACTAGCTTAATAATATAGATGGTATATATAATAGTTTTCGGTATATTTTGCACTTAACTCCGGGCAAACCTAAGCAAAATAAGACTCCTAATGCTACACGAGGATGGTACCTTATACCCTCCAGCTCTCTTCATCAGTTCTTTTGCTTGTGATAAAGAAGTGCAGTTGAAGAATATTGTTGTGTCGCCTTGCGCTATTAACTACATTCTAAATAAAGAAACGTATCACATGACCATGGACACTTAAGTCGTCAACAAACTATTCAAAATTTTTTAAATATAAGAAAACCTAGGCCGTAATGGATAAGTATGTAAAAGAAGATGTGTTGGATGATTATACATATAATACCTGCATTCACGATCATAATTTGACGTTAGATTGCATCCAAAAACTCAGAGAGTGGAAGGGACGTGTTATCGACGTCCTTAGATAAAATTTGGTCCCCATTAAAATCGTAATGTTACTAAAACGATGAATAGCAAAATCATCCTATTTGCATTTACATAAAAAAATACATGTTACATTTCTTTTTGCGCAGTACTTCGTTGCACGACACCCTTCTACCTCCCAGTTGATGGTGAAATGATGCTATTTCCAACCAATAAATATCCCGCAGTGTTGCGTTATTTGTTTCGGTGTCAGTCTCGACAAGTGTGCGGGTAGCATGGCTTTGCGTGGTAACGCTCCTAATCTCCTAATCCTAAACTCTGACAGCTGAGTCAGAATTTAGCATTACTCATTTTTTTAATCTATTTTTCTTATTGAGTAATATATAATTGGAGCTAGATAAAATTGGTCTGACATAACCATATTTGGCAATAGATAACTTTATAATGTACCACACAGACGTAATTATAAACAATCGATTTCGACTCGAAGTTTTCTTCTTTTTCTAAGTAAAATCAAAAGGGAATGATGTTTTTTACCTTGAAAATATAGCTTTGACTTCTAAATCGATTGGTTATAAGAAAATCTGTTTGGATCATCACTAACTTATTAATAAATAATGGTTTTCACATTATTCCACAGAGTCAAGAGGGGGGAATAATATACCTACTACTCTAAATGAGAAAGACAGGGATAGGTGCTCTGTGCTTAGGGAGTTAGGCCAACTACCTGATTGTCCTTGGCTCATCTCTGGTTACCTTCAATCTATGATTTGTTTCGTGTTGCAAGAAGGTTTCCGGGAGCCTTAGTTAGCACAGAGAAGAAATCTTCTTTCCTTATTTGTGTATCTGAATCATAAGCCGTGAAAATATGGACAAGGTGAGCTGCATCATAACCTATCAAACATAACTTTTGATCGATTCCTGATGTTGGTTTGTTTTTAAAGAGTTAAAAAAAGTCATCAATATTCGTATTTTGGTTGCAGAGCTTAAACGTGGTAGAGTTCATTTGATGGCCACCACCATTCTCTCTGGTTTCATTGGTCCATTCAAAATTTAGATTAAATATTACAACAGCTCTAATAATTGGTTATCATAGTATTAGGAACGTTCGCTGACCTTTTTATACGAACTGTCTTAAGGATATTAATCAACTAAACACGGAAATTCATGTTATTAGAAAATTGGAAAGCCTAGGAAATGTAGACATTCTTACAACTTATATTTTCCTTCTCCTATAAGCTGGATATTCTAATTAAATTACTCTGAAAAACGCTGTTACTTACGCGTGATATCTGAATCCTGAAGATGAAACGATATGGTTTCTGCAGGATTTAATTAGGCCTTGCAGAAGGCCCGAGTGGATTTCACCCAACACATACTTTTTACTTCGTCCTCATCAATCAAAATGGACAATATTGTCTTCCTCGGACTAACTCCCAATGTAATTGGTGCCAGCATATTAGAAGAGCGTGGCAGGCATGAGATTCAATGGACTCCCTACCCTCGTTAGGCGGAAACAATTGCACCAATGTGACATTAAGCTTGCCGCAATGCAGATCGCAGACCACCCGTTATGTTTTTCACTCATGTAAAACGTCCGCGAATCGATTACATATGTACTCGCGCCTTTTTTTATTAATACTTCCAGTCGCCGGGGTTTTTATTCTTCTCGATAAATAAAAGGAAATATTCACCACACTCCCCCTGCCGATTTGAATGCCTGGCATGCATACTTTTACGTTTCCTTGTTTTTGCCAGGAACGCGTCAATTACATTAAAGGCTTCCTGAATCTCGCTTCTCGCCTTTTACAAAATATTGTTTCCCGGTCGCTTAGTGATATGATATTTCCCTCCCTCACGGCCCCATTGTGTCGCAGCCCCCCACTCCCCACACCTTCCAATACTCCCCCATCCTCTCTCCGAGGGAAGGATCGGAGCCATGGGAACGTAACAAAAGCCACTTCAAAGGAATGTGATTCAGAGTAATCACTTCCGCTGACTAGAGGGTTGCGAAGGGGTAGGAATGGGTGCGAGGAGGGTGGGAGGAGGGAGTGAGGTTTTTAGGGATGGGGTTCGAGTCGAGTAGAAGGGTGTTGGGAGGGGAATAGGGAAGGGTGTGAGGGAGCAGAGAAGGTCTTGAAACAGGGGCCTACCCCCGCTTCTATTTACCCACCGCAGAACGATATCGATATGTGTATGCATACGTGTACCTATACATAAATAAATGATATATGTTTGCATGTGTTTGTGCCAAAAAGTTTCTTCACAACTGGGCCCTCTTCCACTATAGGTACCTTTTTTTAAGGGAAAAGGTGTATCAGACCTTTTTTGTCTCATAATCTCATATTCCTACTGTATCTACAATTGTTTGTGAATAAAGAGTGGTAGAATAATTCAGGACGTCGAATAATATTCACGAGTAAATTATCCTAAAAATAAATGTTAAATGCCTTTCTTGCGAACAAGATACGGAAGTTGGAAGATAGGGATATTATTCGTGAATAAGCATGAAGGTTTTCTGTTTTTTATCCCCAACTATCTCAATATTATAAGGTTTAATTTATTCATATCTTAGGGTATCTGTCGGTTTTTTTATCAAACAGAGATTTATTACTTTCAGACATAGTAAATGAAATAAATACTTCCACAATTTTGGTTGTGTTTGTTAAATAACTTCATTTAAAGTTTATTAATTATAACTCCCTTTGTAGAAGGATGACAGCACATTTCTTTAGTTATCGGACAGTCAATCTGACAATAAGTCATAAAAGTCAAGAAGAAACGTTTAACACAATTACATTAGAAAATTACTTAAAAAAAATGGAGAAAGAACTTAATTAACGACGTATACAGTATCAACCTACATAAGTGACTGAAAATAGTGTCACCACAATTATGTAAATGAATGTTTAAAAAAAAATCTGATAATTGCAAACGAAAGACATAATCAATAACTGCAAATATGAAAGCCTTTGTATATTAAGTGCATGTTTATCCGAGTATCATTTACCTAACCTCTTTATTTCTCCTTTTCGAGCGCGAAAATGCTTTACTCCTTTATTCATTCATTACAAGCATAAGAGAAGATGCATAAGCTCTTAAAGTGTATTGGGAATTTTTCATTCACAGTTACAATAAAACGGTTGGATAATGTTATTGAAATTATTTCTAAGAATTTATAAAAAGACTCCATTTATTCAAATTATCTCCTTTGATACTAAAAACCTGATTTTTAATATGCATATTTTTATATCAATGAGTTTATTGTATTTTATAAACGCATATAAAGCGAAATATTCTTAAGCATTTCTCTTTTTTTTAATTTCCGCTTCGTGTGAAACTTTCCCTGGGTGAACCTTTTGTCGTCGCGATCAAAAAATAAGAGTGGGAGAGAGAAAAGGTAGCGAACAATGCTGCGAGATAAAAATATGAAACGCTAGTGTCGAGCGGAACGCAGTTATCGACTGGCCATATGTGGACATAAAGAGCATCGGTGCGTGATCTTAGCGAAAATATTAGTTCTTGTTGATCTCCCAAAAGTGTTTATGAATTTAAACTGCGTGGAGTGCTACGGTTTTTGAAGTGGATGGGGATAAGCGTTTCTCTTATTCAGCGCCAAAAATACGGAGTGGAGTGGAGTGTTGCCGTCGAAAAGGGAATTCGACAGTAACTAAGTAAATATCCGTGGGTTGGAATTTTTTTTATTGCTTGTTTGCTGACTCGGGTAATACACGTCGACAGAGTAAATGGATATTTTTCAACCTAGTTTATGTCATTTTATTACATATTCCACTCGGTCATCTGGAAATATTATTGGGATCTATCGAACTCACTCTGAAATCCCGAAATAATATGAGTAAGTGCTGAGTAGTGAAATGATGGGATCAGGGCACGTTTTAGGTAATGACCACTTTTTCCCTACATTTAATACCTTCTTAAAAAATATCGTGTGGCAGTACTTCCAGTACTCATGTCGTTAAAATGACTACAATTGTGAACCACTTACTGGCAATAGTATGATTTTCTTTTCATATATTTGTTATAAATTTATTTGTCACATTTTTAATTGTATATTAGATTTTAATTGATTTCCAAATATATTGTAATTACAAATGCTAAGGTAGGTAAAATTTGATTTTGTGCGAGGAAATCCATGGCCTCTTGTTTGTACATTTTTTATTCATTGTGCTTCTAAGTTTCAAAATCTGTTCAGTGTCTAAGGAACAGAAAGTACATGAGTAGTAAAATATATTCGTGCATGAAGGAGCAGTATGTGTTCTTTTCGATTGTTGCCATTAGTTTTTCTGAATTAATTTCCCACATACCATAAGATGCACTGCTCTGGCTTGGTTATTGTCATCCTTAAAGAATCTGAAGAGGTACTATTACTTACGAATGAAAAATCACCGACACTTGAAAAAATGCAAAAAGAGTCATTCTATAGTTATATGTACCAATCACTTTTCTTGGTACTCCAAATCCATGTTACCAGAAGTTAAAAAAATAAATAGATAAATAATTAAGGTACTTGTGAGAAATCGAAGTATATGCTCTATATGGAATAAATGGAACACTCAAAGATAGCTATGACAGTAGAACACTACCAGATGACTTCGAGAAGAGTATAACATTTACAACACCGAGGAATACTAGGTCAGCGAATTCTAATGAGCTCAGAACGTTTGGCCTGTTGTAACATGCATCCAAACTACTGACGCGAATAATCTGCCTAAGAATAGAATGGAAGATAGAAGAAAGCCTCTTCTAATACCAATTTGGGTTCAGCAGTATCCAAAGAGCAAGGGAATCGATACTCAGATAAAGGGTGATAGCTGAAAAAAAGATACCAATGAGCAGCTACATGTCGCATTCATGAACTTGGAAAAGGATTCAATGGCACAGAAGGTTCAAAATACTAGAATAAATTTAGATGCACTTCAACGACAAAAATGATGTTTTACCTGTACAATAATCATGTCACTACAGTACGAATGGAAAACGGTAGGAAATTAGAAATACAAATAAGTAAAGGAGTTATGCAAGTCTTCTAACCTTTACTAACATTATTCAATATACACCTGGACGAGACAATAAGAGAAGTAAAAATAAATGGGTATCATAGGGTTCAAGGTAAATGATAAAGACACTAGCATAATCTGGTTTGCAGTTGTAGTAAAGCGAGAGGGCCTGTAAATACCTTTGAACGCTATAGATCAAGTTCTTAAAAAAATTAATAATAGAAATTACAAGAAGAAATCTAAAATCTTTGAATGCGGAAAAAAGAAACAGATTAGAGATATTGCATTTTAAGATGATAAATAAGAGCAAGTGGGATCGTTCTTCTACCTTTGAAGCTGCATAACATTAAATGGCAGAAGATAAACATGGATCGAGCAAAAATATTTTACATTAAGAATGCGTCCATAAAAATTGGTAACTACTATTTCCAAATAACACATGATAGCAAAAAATAAAGCAGTACGTCAAGTAGTTTATTTGGCGAATGGCGCTCTATGGATAAGAGCCGATATCGATCATATCATTGTCAATATATATCAATGAAAAAGTGAGCCAGAAAAGAAGCTTTCGTAGTATAGTAAGATATAATAAGAAGAAGAGTATAGTAGAAATATAGCATATGAAGCGATTGCTTAAAATGAAATCGGCTGATATAGTGAGGAACGAATTATGAAGAGAAGCAGACGAGGAATAGAGAACTCAATAGCAAAGAAAAACAAGACGAATAGGACACATCTTGATATACACTAGAATAGAAATATAATACAAGGAAAAATTGAAGTAAGGAGACCAAGGGACGAGTGAAAGAGCAAACAAAGATGGTCATGGAAGACAGCATTTATATGGCATAAGGGAATAAAATTTATAAAGGAAAGAATAGATGGTTAAAACCAACAATTCCTAGAATTGGAACAATAACCTTGATATCTTTACTGCTAATCTAATAATACAATCAGAAGCCAGCTGAAAGTAAATGAACAATTTATGTTTCACAATATTATATTCTTAAGCTTATTTCATGGATTTTTCCATTGCAAAGATTTGATCTGTTATACTTCTTCGTGGTTAAAACCACATTGTTACTCATTATGGAGATATCCAGCATACCCATTAAGTCATTTTTGTAGTACTATAGGTAATAACTTCAAAATGAGGTTTACTAATGCCATCCCTCCAATAGTTTCTGAGTTTTAAATTATCCTCCTTATTTAATATAGAACATACGAGGCCAATATTTTGTCGCTGGAATTTTCATTCTCCTCAAGATTTTATTTCTCTATCGTCTGTGTACTTTCTTCTAAATATTTTCCTTTATATACGACCATGTCGTCAACGAGTTTTTCCTCATCTAGGGCTTTACCATTCCTCTGACAATTTATTCTTTCCTCATATACCCATCGTGACAGAAATAATTTTATCATTCATTCAGTTTCCTGTAATATGTTCCTGCTTTCATTTTGGGTGTTCACTTCCTCATTGTTTTCCTTGCAGGTTTAATTAAATATCTTTCATTCTTCCTTCTTAACTCTCTATTTGCTTGTCTTTCTCTTTCTTTCTTTTCTTATTTTACGCTACGATGGCTTCCGGTGAATCAAGAGCAATCTATCTCTAACTTTCCTTTTTATGTCTTTTCTGTACTAATCATCGAACCATTCCTCAGAATTTTCATTCTTTTATGGTTTCTATTGCAGCTAAAATGCTACATTTGCCGATCGATATAACATGCTTTCTCTATTGAATCTTTCTTAGTTAGCTTTTTAAGGAATTCATAAAAGTAGTTTTTTTACGTTGCGAGGTTGTTAATTTCAGTATTAAACTTTAGCCTTGAGCACTAGGGTTCACACTTATGTCCGGTTTTATAAAATATCTTTAAACGCAATCGTTAGTTAGGGTATACGCTAACTTAACCTGGAGGCTACTGACAGGTCTGATTTTGTGGACAATTTAGACTGCTCGTTGGTGAACATAAAAATTCTAACTGCAGTAACAACATCTTTAAGTTAAGTAGCACTTCAAAAGGTTTGGAACTCACTGGTGCTTTTAAAAATAATTCTTAGCTCTAACCCGTGGTTTAAGTTGAACTTAAGTTAAATAGCCTTTAAAAACCGTGCCTTGGGTGGGTGGTCTTTCAAACGGTTGAAGCCTCCAGTTTCTCCAACTTACTCTTAGAATCCACTTGAGTACATGACCCTACACATCCGGGAAAATGTGTTTTTTCTTCTACAAGGTGGCTTTATCAACTTTGGAAGAGAACTTACTGATTAAGAGATGTTTAATAAACGCGATGAAATCTCAAAATGAATGCTGTATATCACCTAAAAAACATTTATATTCATGGATGCCATGTACGGCATTAATTAAATATACCTTATTGAATTATTTTACCGGCTCTACACATAAGAATATTTTTTTTTATTTTCAAGAAGCATGTTGTGAATAAAATTATTAATATTGGTCCTCCAGAGAATATATAAACATGTACTTGGGATAAGAATTGAGCGTTGTAAAGAATATTCTTTAGAATATATCTACGTTTGGTCAGGATGCTCCCTATTTTTGATTTTCCAAAATATTTCAAGCCACTAATGTGTGGTTATGTAATGGTACCAGTATGATATTATTAATATAGGTAATCTTTTAAATATTCATTTCAATATCACCTCACATAATTCTTAATTTCATGTAAAGAAGGGCCAAGTTTATTATGCCGGGAAATATATTACAAAATAAAAATAATGAATAATCTGTAAGTAAGCATGTTTTATGAATTACGTTTCTTTATTTTTAACTTCTGGCACATTTTAATGTAATTTAAGATAAGATTATTCCAATATGTTCCAAACTACCTTCACAAACAGAGGGAAGTTAATATCGAAAGTCTCTGTTTAATAAGTGATTATTGATTTTTTTTCTCATAAAATAGCATAGGTTGTTAGTGGTTTAAGAACTCGTTTTGTGCCTCAAATTGATAAATATATCTCTCGTATAATGTTGGATGTTTAAAATAATTAGAGGTTTTCATTTTTCTCATCGTTAATGATGCATGACGAAGTTGGGAAACTAGGGGATCGGTGATATTGTCTACCGTAGTAGAAAAATAATGATTAAGTATTTTTTTTGATTTACTAATTTCACATTTAACTAAAGTAACATTAACTCAGCTCTTTGAAAGAAAAAGGATTCTGACACAGCTAGCAACAGTGAGGGTCCTTGAAATAAAATATTTTCCTCGGTCCTTCGACCGAAAAGAGCCCTCATTAATCGGGAAAAAAGGTGTGTAACACTAATTGAGGTTTCTTTGGATTAATCTCAATCCATCATTTCGTTGCTCATGGCCTACTTTATATACGTTCACTGAAGGGGAAAAATGAATTGATTGCATTATTTTTTCAATCCTTCGCTGCATGACATATGGACACGATTGATCTCTCTGTCATACGTGTATGCGTTCCCTCATTTGATTTGTGAAGAAAAAGAATTTTTATCTTATTATAATTTTAATAATTTTTTCAAATGATTTCCTCTGGAAAAAAGTAGGTACATGTTATTTTATATTAAAATACTTTTATCTGTAAATAGTTTTTTCAAATAAAAATATTCAGGGATAATTAATCAATATTTACCGGAATTTGGTCTGTGTGTACCAGAAGCAAAGAATAATAAATAAATTATGCCTTAAAACACTGGAGTGAACTGTTACATAAGTGGTGCTTGCACATTTCATCTGCACATGCATCTTACCCAGCAAATTTCCAGGGGCTTGGGTAGCAGGGGCCTTACCATTCATTAAAATAATAGACTATTATTTATATTCCAAATAATTTTCAGGTAGTGAAAACTGTCACACGTGTTTTTTTCTCTTTTATGGTCTCGAATAGCGCAAGGGAAAAGGAAAATATTGTACCGTCTTTTCGGAAATATTTTTGTCGTAGTTTCTTGTTCTGGTCTGGTTTTCCAATATAATAGAGTAATTTATGTTATGTGTGTGTATGTATATATACATATATATATATTATATATAAATACATATATATATATAACATATAAAATTATTTTTGCAATAAGGTTGAAGGTTGTAGTCATTTTGGTCATTGGTTTCATTTAATAAAGTTTTATTAAACAAATAAAAAAAATAAGTTTGAGCTCAAACATTAAAGGGGGGATACCTAGAAACGTCAGACATGTTTAATTTTAGCGTCCTCAGAAGTTTTAAATAAATTATTTCAAATAATTCTTGTGTATTCTAAACGCCAAGATACATACCGTTCAAATTATTGACAGGTAAATAACAACTTCGTTTGTTTGTATTAGAAATATGTTAAAAATAACATAAAAATTGAATGAGAAAAAAAAACTCTTAGCACTGTGTATTGTTGATTTTGTAATAGGCCATTCAGCAGAAAAGTGGTATATCCTAGTGATGTTTCTTCATTGAGAAACTGTGCATAAAAGCTAATTACGGAGATATTTACAAAACAATGGACTACTATACCTTACATACATCATTTCAACTTATCAAAACGAAAATACATATAATCTTTACCACAACTTTGTTTTATTTTCAGAATTTCTTCAGATAGATCTCCCAAGGATCTTAATTATCTGTTGTAAGCTCTTTTCACCGAGAAATTGACACTAATCCACAATAATTTATTCATAAATCTCTTAATCTCCTTAATCAAAATCTTCCGATGATAAGGCAAAAATAATACCCTGATGATAACTTAAGTTTGTATAGCTGTTCCTAGTATTTTCTCTGGTTGCGATAGGAATAATTACGAGGAAAAATGATTTCTTTTTTATACCTGGCCGGTGGCTTTTCTTTGCTCGTCGTTCACTTCTTTTTGCACTGAGTCGGAAAATGTTTATGGGTAGGTACTCTATGCAAGGTCTTAGGAATCTAAGACAAGGTCTAAGAAATATAATGCAAGGTCTATGGAATCTAATGCAAGGTCGGCCGACACGAAAGCACTCACATTCACCTTTAAAGTATGCTATGGCTTCTCGTGCGCATGTATCTCTCCGGCCTAAGGTGTTGCATCTCCCGGGGACCTGACGTCCTTCCTTCCTGGGGACTTTGTGGTTCGAGGGGCGGTGTGGTTGGGGGCGAGTTGAGACTTTTCTCCGAGCGAAGCGGATAATCGGCGTCGGGTGACGCAAGAGTGTAGTTTAATGTCCGGGTCCCTCGAGTTTTAGCAAATAAATTGCTTTTTTCCCCCTTCCTATCGCCGGGGTCAAAGGAAGCATTTTATTCCGCATGCACCACCGCAGAAGATTGAATCAGGCGGCCAAAAGACGTCTCCTTCATGCAGAGCGAAAGCGTTTCTTAGGTATATTGTTTTTTTTGTCCTCCTTTCTTGTCATGCCTTTGCGGAAGTTCTTTTAGCTGACGCGATGGAAAATGTCGAGAGGGTTACGGAGGTGGAAACGTGGAAAGGGGTGCTGTCGAGTCGAGGTGCGAGAACGAGTTGTTTCGAAGGGTGAGTTAGAGAGCAGAAAACAACGAAAGCAGCAATGGGGACAGGAAGCGCGGGAGAGATGCAAGGAGGGAGTTAAAGGCAGCGGAAGACTTCTTCTCTTTTTATACATGAATATTCGCGGGATGAAAACAAATGAAAAACGGAAGGCGAATTTTTACTTTTTTCCCGTTAGCTCAAGCGACGGGTAAGCTCTTGGTTGTTACAGGGAAATTGAAAAAAAAAGAATCGTCATTTCTTTTTCAATCCTGTACTTTGCTTTCTCTTACTGCTGCCCAACTCCAAGAGGGTTATTTTCATAAAATATTTTTTCTTCTTCTCCCCACTTTAACCTGTTTAATGTTTTAACAGGCGTCTTAGTAGTCGCCTGCCCACAAGGTCGTTCGCTTCCTTAGTGAGCGGAGGAACGCCCGTATCTAAGGCGATCTTCTCTATGTCTGAGTGTTCTCTCTGCAGCTCACTCCATACACACCGCTTTCAATTTGAGTTTTAACAGGATAAAAGACAGTATGTTATGGTCAAAGGTTAATTAAAAGTTTCGTACTGCGCTCTTCGCTACATGAAGGGCTGTTTGTGACACGTGCAAGGGTCAACATGCTTCCTGAGCATTATTTTAATGTTTTAGATAAATCTAATTCCCGGATCTAACCCTTTTTTTTAAATAAGTGTTCAGCAGTCATGCTCTTGTAACTTGAATTCCGATTTTTCGGTACAAATTATTAACATTTTCTGAGTGATTAGTTACACCCGCTTTCTTCTTGAGATTTTATTCGATGTGAAATATGTGTAAATTTTTATTTCAAATGTACTTTTATCAGTTGTCGCCGAGAAAAAGTAGAAAATATTTTAATTTCATTTTACGAACAATAGTGGTTTTTTTATTTTTATTTTAGGATGAATTACACTTAAGTCTCCAAAATCTTCAACTTGTGTGTAGGCCTGACATAAACGCTTGATAAAGTTGCGGTGCGATTTTAATACTTTTAAGGACTAAAACCAATTAAAAATTTATAATACACCTGCAGTGATATAACCGTTAAGTTGGAATGCGAGAACATGTATTTAGGTATAAATTTATTTTTCTGATTTTATTTTATTTTATCCATATTTCTGATATTTTATTTTTGTTAATATTTTTCTTTCTACAAAAGTATAATTCACGTTGAATGCTGTAATTAGTATTGGCACTAATGATCACAGTAATCAACCTTAAGGTCGGTTTTGTAGCTGAGGATAGAGTTCACCCAGTACTAAGCCCAACGGCATGT
>LYUA01001516.1:14671-25804 GCA_002093875.1 Calopteryx splendens
GTACATCGAGAAATATCAACGGTAACCTTATGGTCACTATTCTTAATCGACATTATTCATAAGTTTGCAATGGAGGTGATTCAAAACGTCGTACAGTAAAATTAAATATCATATCCCTACCTTGAATGTTATCTTAGATTAGATGTGATCCACTTATACCGTTGTGTTGATTCACCAACTTAATTGGGATACTTAACTTTGTGTCACTTTGCGATGCTAAAAATCGAGCATCGCACGGCTCTACATCACCGCTACTCTTCCGTCCACCCTCTCTCTCTGTCTATTACCTCTTGCCCCTTTGAGCAACCCATCGCTCGCTTTTTCCTCGAATACCCTCCTCTTCCCTTCTTCTCTTCCTCCCCCGCGAGCTGGAGTGGAGTCGTCATCCGTACCCTAAACTCTATCCAGTTTTAACCCTTGCCACTCACATCCCACCAACTCCCGCCCGGCTCTGTCCACCCTCAGCCTCCTCCGCCGCTATTCCGGACCCCCCACTCTCCGCCATCTCCTGCCCTCCCTCGCAGTTCAACAAGGTTGTGAGAGGGTCGGGGAGGGAAAATAAATATTCGACCTCTTTCATCGCAATATCAATAGGCAAATTCTTTTATCAAAGTCGCCCTCTTTCAGATTGGAGGGAGGTAGTCATGAAACCACCCAGGTCATATGTAGGAGGCACTTGGATATCAACGAGAGAGGGGGAGAATGTGAGACTGCTCTCTTTGTTGCACAGGGGTATCAATTGAGCGGCGGTAATGGGACCTGCCAGGAAGATAGCCGTTCTATTGGGGTCAACAAGAAGCATCAGCTATGTTAACAGGGATGACTTTTTCATATAAACCTTGATATCCGTTATCATAAAAGGAGCATGAGATCATTAACTCCCCTCTGTGTACGTGCAAGTAAGCAGATAAACCACAACGACCAATAAAATTGCTAAACAGGTGGAGAAAATCCCTAAATTAAGAACACCTTTACAGTAACGTTACTGTGCAATAACAGCCGATGTAATATTTAAGAACGCCTTATAAAGAAGGTTAAGCATAAGTTTACACGATTAAATGAAAACAGTCAAACGTTGCGCTTAAGAGAACTATGGACTTTTGCAGTACAACGGGAATGAAGCTACTTTTTATTAATAAGTGGTTGATTTGTTGCCATCATTGATGTTATAAAAGAAGCTGTGCAAAGGAAACTTTTAGTTAATATTTAACTCAATCCGGACGCAGAGGAAAGAAGAATGAGAATAATTGAAGAAAAAAATTGGGAGGTGAAAACGTTTGCTAATAGTAAACCTAAATGTTAGGAGGGGAATGTACGAAAAATCAGCATGGTCTTTTTTTAAAGAAAAAAACCTTTTATTTCGCAAATTTTCTTTTCTAATAGCAAAGTGTTCTTTAGTTTACTTTATTTAATACATTGACCTTATTACACGCTACTATTTAAGAACCAGAAAATCCAAAATTACTGAAAACCTATTCCAAAATGCAGGATGATGTATAGAAAGAACTTCAAAAGCTGATTTAAGCTTGGATGAATAAGCCCACGAATAGAAAAAAATCTCACACTAGAGGTACTTTGTACTGCTTTGTATTACCTCGCTATAGTAAATACGTATGCACAAATGTTTGCGCATAAGTCTTATTTCTGATCATTGGCCAAGGAATAGTACACGGGAAAGTCTCTTTTTTGCTCATACGAGTATTTATCGTCCTCAGTCTATTATTCGTGCACTTTGGATGGAAATTAATCAGTGTTCACTCTCCGAAACTCAAGCATAGCCGTTCTCTAACTAATTACGTTGCGGAATACTTGTTGGATAATGATTGGAGGATACCGTAATCCATTAATTAGCACGGGACATTTTGTTGGCGCAGAAATGTTATACGCTCGAGTTTGATGCATTCTGTTTAAAAAAGACGATGACCGATTTCAAAATAAACCACTTCGCCTTTGAGCTTGTTTTAAAATGTGTCCTGTTAATGAAAATTTACTTTTTTCCGATAGTTTAAAATGACCATATAGGGAAGAGAACAAAAGAGCATCATTTTCAAATCTCCCTTCGCGTGCGTCGGGTTTCCAAAAGTATTTTTCCTCTCATTTTATAAGAAACAACAATGACGGGTAAATGTTCTTCAAATTCACATTGAGATTGACAAATAGGCATTCAGACAAGATTCTGAATCTGATCACACACTCCAAATTATACAGCGATTTTTATGTGGCAGTGAAACTAAAAACACTTTCAGGACTGTGAAATAGAGGTGTGCGAGTAGAACTGCGAGTTTTTGTCGCATTTGGTTCAAGCTTCATGATACTTTCACAGGCCTCCCTCGGCTTAAATTTTTGCACTTGATTATAATTTTCTCTCAAAATACCACTCAATTCAGGCTTCCTCTATTCATCCTGGTAATTATTTAATTCTATGTGTAGGTGATGAGAGCTAGGTTTTTAATGGGACCAGAAATACTAATACACAGCCTCTTTGCCACTTGGTGGCGCCACGAGCTGATTCACTTAAAATCCCCGCCAAATGTGACACCACAATATGACGACAATAAACCACTTTTTAACTCCACATACTTTTTGAATCCCTTCGTATTTCCCAGAATATCTAATCTTTTCCTCCCCTGCCTCGCTTACACGAGATTTTCCCTGTTGCATCACATTCTTCAGCATTCCAATGCCACTAAATATGCCCGCCATCCTCTTTCAGCCTTCTTCGAAATTTTCAAAACAACCTTCTCTCTTACCCTGAATCATACACTTTTCCCCATGCATTTCTTCTTTTGTTATGGTCAAAATATGGTCACATTTTACCTTTCGGGAGGGGCTGTTAAGCATTTCAGGCGAACATAAACTCAGTTCGTCTTCTTTATAATCAGGTTGGCATAAAATTTTTTAAGAAAATAATTTATCGGAAAAACGTCATAATCCCTCTTCCTCGATCCACTCCTATTTTCCTTTCTCTAAAACAGCCTCATTGGTTTAGTTTACACGATAACGAGCCACATACTAACCAAAGTACACCAAACCACACGGTCGGGGCCTCGAGTCCGTTCACGGATGAGGGTCGCTTTATTCCTCGTTAAGAGTTTTGCCCTCAGGAGAAACAGTTGATAAATGCAGGGTTCAAGGAACTCCTGGGACACACGGGCCTTCTGATACATTCCTAAGACAGTAATGTTTGGTGAGAAAATCAAGGTAAGGGAAATTATCCTAATTGTGATGAAATCTGAAAAAAATTATGGTTCACAAAATAAATTATATTTTAAATGTTTTATAGGTTTTTAAATGTTATGAAATTTGTGCCCAAAAGTAATTGTTCAAAAGAATGAAGAGTTTCTCCAACGGAAGTAACATAGAATTAAGGACTTGTATGTGGAAAACTGAGAATAGGTGGATTTAATGAATTCGGAAAACTTTAAAACGATATTTGTATTAATTGTACAATATAGTCTCTAATGAATCTAGGTGCACTGTATTTTATTCCTCCTTAGCAATAATGTTTGACGAATTTGTGCAAGTTGAGAAAAATTTTAAGCATCTGGAAATTTTAAACATTTATGCATGCTCCAGTTTCAATTAAGTTTATATTATATTTTAGTCACTTGCGATAGCACAATTATACGAAAATATTACTCTGATTATAAAATTTTCGGATTTATTGCAATCTTAAATTATGTTGTATAGGGATGGATAAGCGAAGTGTTACTGTACTGATTTAAAAATTTTCATTTTGGCAACCAACACTAACGAACGTGAACATGCGAACCACCTGAATGCGAATTCGGGATTTGGAACTACGCTAGCGACTGTCTTCCAAATTCTAAACGTACCCTTTCTGTGCAAGTTACATTGTTCATTCATCTATTGCATTATTTTTTCAAGCTTGTTAACTACTTTCCGTGTGGGGATGTATATCTAGGGACGGTGGAGAAGGATACAGCGGATGAACAAGACCACTTGTTTACTTAACCATCACTTTATCTTACACCCCATAGCATTCTCTCAGGCTTTTCTACGTTTACCTTCCCTCTTGGTATCCTCCTTTCTTTTCGCATTTTTTGAATTCACACATGAAAATTATGTTATTCATAACTGATGATGACTTTATAAAGCTAAAAAACGCGTAGTATTACAATTTTTATTCTGAAGAGGAAAAGTGCCTTTTTATTTAATTTCCAGAGACTCCAAATGTTTTTTTTTAACTTTTAATAATAACAACATTTATTTTTCAGTCATTTAAAATCTCTTTGTAAAATACGAAAAAAGGTATAATAATAAGTTTCCATCGACTCCCGGATGGCTAAAAAACCTTGCCCTATTTTCGCATCCTTCCTCCCTCCCCTCAACCACGGGTTATGAAGTTTGAAGACGAAACACTTCCGGACATCTCTTCGCGTCACCATAAAAACCTAAACCACTCGTCATAATGACTCTGTCAACGAAAAAAATAACTGCTTCGTCTACTCAGTCGCTACCAGTCGTAACTACCAGTTAGCTCATTACGAGACGAGATCAAAACGCGTGTATATCGCCATAATTTAAATTTGTTGTCTGATAGGATATCGGAATATAATTTTATTGCTCTTTTTAAAGTATAGCTTATTTAAAACACTTTTTCAGGTATTTGTGCAGTATTGACAAAACATTTTCTGAAAAAATAGACCGTTCGGGTCAATCTACAGAAAAAGAAGAGTATAAAAAGCAAGAGACAATTAAAAATAAACTTAAGTGCTGAAACTGCTTTTTTATATAACCCACTTCCTATAGTACTACACAAGTACATGATGATGAGAGAATATTTCAAATTGCTGATATACCTATTAAACACTGGAGAAGAACCTGTTGCATAGTGGATTGCACCTATTGATTTTATAAGCTAACGTATCTCACCAACGCTCCCAATCTCAGTTTTACGCGGGAAAATGAGTTATTCCGAATTGGAATCGGAAAAGATTTAAGATCAAAAATTTCACCAGAAAACTTAAGTGGACCAGGAATAGTGGTAATTGAGAATAATGTCTTTAATTCATTTAGCATTTTAAAAGATTCCTAACTTGCAGATAACCTCCTAAAATTTATGTTGTCGCAGGCCTCTTCAGTCACTGCGCAGTTGACTTCGCAGAGAAAGGGACGGCAAGAGGAGAGCCGAAAGAAACTACGGCAAATCGTAAATGGAATTATTTTCATTGGCAAGCAAAGCATTCCCTTATATGGCTAAACCGACTCAGAGACAGAGAAATTCCAAATTTTAACAGTGTCCGGTGAACAGCTCGTGAATGATTGTAATTTCCGCCCGCTTTTAAGGTGACGAGTTAGGGGAAAAAACCTTATGGATATTAGGCCCCTTCCAGGGGAGAATGATTTCTACACAAGTCCTCAGATCCAAAATGAAATAATTTAACTCTATGGAAAAATAATTTAATACAAGAATAGAACGAAGTTAATGGCCATTTTCATGGTGAGCAGGCGTATGCCTGCAAGAATATTTCCTTGCTGTTAACATAAGGAATATTTTTGTGGTCAAGCAGTATTTGAAGTGTGGAAAGAGGCCTATTTCCAGCAGCTCCACCCCAAAACGCGTTGGAAAGCATAGAAAAGTGCGATAAAAAGCTGTACCGATGCATCTCCATCTTGCTAAATATTTTGGCAACAGTCCTTTTTTCTTCAGCTATCTTTTATTGAAGCCCAAGGAGAACCAAAAGCTACTTGCGAAGCACTATAAGTGAAAATGGATATTAAATTGAATTAAAAATGAATGAGAAAGACATATTTGACCAATTAAAAAAATTATAGCCTAGTAATTCGCGATTTTAGGTTGTACTAGATATAGTTTCTACGTTTTTGTATCCATGACAGTATGGCATACTGGCTACGACCTTGTGATTTAGTTCGTAGTGTAGTAATTATAATTAATATAATTTGAGTCGCCTCCCCATGGACTACAACCTTTACGTGGTGGGAGAGCTTGCGTTTTCTGATGATCCATGCAGCTGTTCTGGAGAGAGCATGAAAATTGCTTCTGGTAGGGTCACCCATGCCTGATTAGTCGAAGGGTAGGAGCCCGACGAAAGGTAGTCCTCGCAACGTTTGTTCCTCAATGAGGCGGCAGCAAAGGCGTCTGACCCCAGTCGGGTGGTTATTTAAGTGATGGTGTCCCGTTAAAAACACTATTGAGGAAGGGAACGGGAAATCATCTCAATTATTATTCCCTATAAATCATGATGGACAGTAAATCGATAATGAATCCTGGCAACTATGGAGGCCGACCCAAAGAAGTGTGTCGTGCCCGGCAGAGGGGGAGGCAAGGCCTCAGCGTTCGTCATCACACGAGACCCTTACAGAGCTGAATCATTATTAGCAGAAAAGAAGACTCAAAAGAGGAACTCTGGTGTCAGAATATTAACTTGGAATGTTATGACAATGATGGGGACAGGGCTGTTAGAAAACATCAAACGAGATAGAGCAAGAAAATATTGATATGCAAAAATGTCATCAACGATGGCGAAATCAGACGATGGGAGTGATTTCCGCGGTCGACGAGCCAACCGACTGGTGCGGGCGATGGTCGTTGTCCCGAAGTCAGATAACTCAGTGAGAATATGCGTTTACTACAAGCAGTTGAATGAGAACGGAAGCGGGAGGGCCTAATCTTGCCGACCATCGATTAGGTTTTAGCACAACTATAGGGAGCGAAGTATTTTACAAAACTGGATGCGTTCTGGAGATATTATCAGGTTTCTTTGTTACTGCTGTAAAACGTTGTCCACTTAATAACCCTGTTAGGTAGATTTTATTTTAACTCAATACCGATCCTTAACGGGTGAGCACTACCGGAAGAGAATGATAGACATTTGAGTCAGGAAGGGATAGTCAATTTTTTGGATGACACCCTAGCGTTTGGAGGCACCCGAGGACAGCACGATGAAAGGTTGAACGCGGTGCTGAGGAGACTCCAGGAGGCGGGGATAATGCTAAATAAGAATAAATGAAAATGGAGGGTTAAGGAATGAAAATACCTAGGACACCTTATCTCATCGGAGGAGGGGATAGCAATTGATCCTGATAAGAAAAAAGCCAAAAAAGAAATGAAAACACCGTCCACCAAGGATGAAATGCGTCGATTTTTGGGTGTTGATAGGTATCGTTTGAAAATTTTGCAGAAGTTAACTGATGCTATACACCCGTTACAGGAATTAATCGTGGTCAAAGGTGTAACAAGGAACCATATAATAGAGTAAAATTTATGTTATTCGATGCGCCAGATTTTTCGGCTCCAGAAATCGGAGCAGAACTTCAAACGATTCCATATTCCTACGGGGTAGGAACTGTGATTGAGCAGTATAGAAGCAAGATAGAAAATGGCGGGCTGTGAGTTATGTATCTCGTACTCTCATGGACACGGAGAAGCGATTTGCACAGATAGAAAAGGAGGCTCTGGGACTGACCTCGGCATGTGAAAACCTTTTCAACCTACGTAGTTGGGACGCGTTTCTGCTTACGGACGTATAATAAACTATTGGAGGCGTTGTTAGGAGGTAAACCACCAAGTAATCTGTGCGCAATATTACAGAAATTTTGCATGCGGCTAATGCGATTTGATTTCAACATGGAGAATGTGTCGGTGAAGGAGTTACATACGCTTACATAGACACTATATTACGGGCCCACCCGAGGAGAATGACGTACTAAATGAAAATGAAATGAGATGGAGTACTTCATCAAAGTATAAGACGGAAGTTACAAATCTTTTACCAAGTTCCGATGTCAGACGAATTAATGGAGAAAGTACACGCAAGACATGCAGGAAACGAGATCATAAAGACGGTTCGTGATTACGTCAAAGAAGGTTGGCCCGAGACAAATGATACGTCAGCCCAGGGGTCGAGGGATTCTTTGAATACCAATCTAATTAAAAAGATGTAGGCTGATTGCTCATGCCAGGACATCGTCTGATCATCCCTAGGTCACTCCGCCAGGAAATGCTAATACAGCGAGGACATCTTGGGATAGTTAAATACCGAGCCCGAGCAAGAGAATCTATTTGCTGGCCCACGATTTTGCACGAACTCCGAGAAATGGCCACGTGATGTAAGGAAATCTTGAAACGTCGTCCGATGGAGGTGGATCCACTTATTACACAAGGAAAAGGTAGTCAAAGATACATAGGGAAGAGAATATCTGGCGGCGATTGATTATTTTTCATAATAATAGGAAGTAGTTTTGCTGACCTCAACAACAACAGCGGTAGTAATTGGGAAAATGAAATCCATATTTGCAAGGTTTGGCATTACGGAGAAAGTAAGAGCTGACAACGGTCCGCAATTCCGAGGAGAATTAAGACGATTTGCAAAAGAATAGTATATTTTTATTTTGAGCACCAGCAGCCCCTATTTACCGCGGAGCGATGCAGATGCAGGGGTAAGAATTCTAACAGAAATATTTGAAAGAAAGAAACTCAAATCTCGAAGAGAAAGTGACTCTAATTCTGGCCTTTAGCTTTAGGTCTACGCCACTGGATACTGGTTATAGCCTAGCGGAAATACTAATGGAAGATACGAACAAACATCCTGATTAGAAAATGAGCTCTTAAACCAAATTGGCCCAGCTTGAAGGAGCAGAGGGAAGTGATGAAAGAAAAAGAAAATGAAAGATAAACAGAGAGTCGACCAAAGCCACTGAACTCGAGAATTAATGGACCCCAGCGATCGAGTGTGGTTGGCGGATAAGAGATGAATTGGGAACGTGGTGAAAAAGAGAGTGAAGCCACATTCTTAGGACGTCAGGGCAGCTGAGGGCGAGTTCCGGAGGAATCGTGCACATCTCTTCCCCGCTCCAACCCAAAGAGCGTTACATCGAAGGCCAGGGATCCAAGGCAGTGGACCAGAGAGATGACGGAGTCCGAAGGAGTCGGTCGATACGGGAGGAGAATCAGAGCCCCTAGATTTGCGCGGCAAAGACGGTTGGCCCAATTAAACAAGAGAGGGTGTTTTGTATGCGCGGCAGCAATCGGGTGAACCCTTGCGTGTCCCATTTTTCCCATTCTGTCTTAGCCCTCCCCTCATCTCTCTGAAAGGATCTGCCCCCTCCCCTCTCTCATTCCAAGTTGATGGGGAATGCTCGAGGACACGGCCGAGGATAAAAGGCGGGATCACGCGCCGGTGTGGGGCAGTTCGAATTCCAGAGCAACCGCTGTTCTATTGCAAAACGGATATAAATTTGTTCGCCAAGAAAAACATTTATTAATGAACGCAACGCTAAAGGACATTAACAATCTCTGGATACGCTCTTATTTACGATTTATTTAAGTAAACATGCTGGGTTGCAAATATCTCTATTGCAATAATGTTATGCCCATGACATTCCTATTCTCCTTCCGCTACTCTTATTTGTTTCTGATGATTCGTGTATAGGTTTCGACGAAGACGTTCAAAAGAAGAAAATATTTTATTTATTATATTTCTTATTTTATATTTTTACATAATACCGATTATCGGTAAAATGTTCAGCTCCACGGGGAATGCATATATGCCCAGTGTGAAAATGATTCTCTGTAGTTCACCCGAAGATGGCATAACTGTCGAAACCCGGGTTGAGCTAAATAAAATTTGTGGAAAAATTAAGTTGTTTTGCCTTTCAATGATGAATCGTTTCCACCAAGAATAGCGGCCGATACCATCAGCAATTTATAATGCGAAAAAAAAAACAAAATAACAAATAATTCAAAGAAATAATTTAACGGAAATCTTTCAATGAATTGTATGATAAATAAAAATGGGTTGAATTAGCAAAAAATAATTTAAGGACAGTAGTCGATTTTCAGGATGCATAAAATTAACCCTAATTTAATAGTTTAATTGAGAAATTTGGACTTGAAACATTGGAGATCTATACTTGTGCAGATGACATAATACGTGAGCGTTACGGTGGAACCAAGGAAAAAAATTAGGTCATTCCTGGATTATGCCGAGTAGTCATTACCAGGTGAATCTTCGACCAGGCCAGGCCATCAGCTGCCGACAGTTCGATGGCCACCGGTTCACCACGGAACCACGGAAATTATTATTTTTTTATTTATTAAAAGACTGGATGAGATAGGATACATGTCAAAATAGGAAGGTGTTGGCGCATCGATAACCCTCAGAAAAAGTGCGGCTTCACCTGCATGTACTCCGGTATCAATGTTAAAAAAATCGAATTTTTTTTAGCTATTACCATTTGCAACGTTTTCAAAAAACCTTGTGGAATAAATTACCATATATATCGAATGAAAACATTCATGGAATTGAAAAGGTGTACCCCTTGCTTCTATTACGTAAGAATTGTTGACGTGGAAGGCTTTTAGGATTGGTAAAAAATTACAGAACTTCTCTCCATTTATTGAATGTAAATACTAGTAATAAAATAACTTTTGGGATTTTTTCTTCGTCAATATTTATTTTTAAAATCAACGTTTCTCTTTCAATGCTGAATATCACTGAAGGAGGTCTCTTCCTGAAGGTACCTATAAGAGGGGAAACGTCGAGTTAAAAAAAAATAAATACTGACAAGGGAAAACTCACACGGATCCGTGAACAGTTTCGTCGAAGACCTTCCGCCTTTGTCAACGAGAGAAACTCGCCGAGGGGGTAAGGGTTTTGGGGACAGGAGAGGTTTGAAATAGTGTGGGGGAGGGTTGGGGAGGATTCTGTAGGATTTATTAAGCCCAGTATATTGATACGCTTGGAGCGCCCAAAAATGCGGCAACTCGTGAGTCCTTACTTCAATGTAGGTAGCGGGATTCGGAACGGATACCAGAATGGATAGAGAGAAACAGTTATCCAAAGGATAGTAATGGAGGGCGGTATGTGTAGGGATAGGAAGAGTGGAGAGGGAAGCGGATTTGGCTGAGAAGCGGTGATTACTGATGCGTAGGACGAAAGACGTTATGCATTCTCTTATATACAAGGATGGGCAAAGGGTGCAGAGGAAGATGTATATGATATTTTTTGACAAGAAATTGGTGTTGGGGATAAGAGAAGAAGTTACGTTAGGGTGTGCGGAGTTGGGGAGGGGGGTAGAGGAAAGGATGAGAGGACTAGTTTTACCGCGAGGGGGGTTGTTAGAAGAAGGTGAATGGGGGGGGGGGGG
>LYUA01001516.1:191721-203921 GCA_002093875.1 Calopteryx splendens
GGGGTCAGCAGGACACGCAAGCCCTCCCACCACGTCAAGGTTGTAGTCCATGGGGAGGGATCTTGAATATATTCTTGCAAAATTGCTAGAATGTCAAACCCTTGGGTCTCAAAACCAGAGTTGTGGAAGGTCACTTGGGATAATCGCCATATACAACATTTTTTAGTAGCTTTCCGAGTTTTCTTCGCATATTGTCATAAATATCTGGAGTGTGCAACAGTATATCCACCTTAAAATGCTAATACATTTTTATTTGCACAGAAGAGAAGTTTTAGTTTAGTTTAGCTTTACACAACCTAAGAACTGATTAAAATACAAAAAGCGACGTCAAAATCTATTAATTATTTTTATGGAGCAGTTCTGTTATCTCAAAGAAGGGAAGCTATTACACTGTTATTATATAAACTGTGGGAAATTGTTGTTCATTATCTATGTGTAGGTTCAAAAGGGTAGACTGTTACGTTATCGTTAATGTATCCAAAACTCAAGAAGAAGAAACGATAATTAACAGAAATTATCAGAGGAGGTGGTACTCTGAAAAGTTCAGAACTTCACTATGAACTCGGAGATACTTTCTCGAAATGGGTTGTAGCTTGCATCATGTACATCACATTGTTATATAACCAATGATTGCCTAGATGATTTTTACGTGTAATAGTTTTAATTTTTGCAAAACGTAGTGGATTATTTCTCAAATTGAGATATTGCTTTGAATGAAATCAGAAGAGCAGCNNGATTATTTCTCAAATTGAGATATTGCTTTGAATGAAATCAGAAGAGCAGCAAAGCGTAGGTAGTCTGTCTAAGATATTTTCATTCATGATAACAGTTAATAAACATCTACGTTCTTTCCATTATCGTATATAATAGCTTCAGAGCGGAAATAATATATCGTTAGTCTGAGATTTGTCTCATTTGTATTTAAACTTGATGTTATAATACGAATTCTATTTTGGATGAATTAAATATTCTAAAAATTATCTTGAAATATATTCTTGGTTATGAATAAGCATTTCCAGGTTAGTATTGGTTATTTAAACATAGAAATGCTGATATAATCAGGAAAAGGCTCACTAAGGAATATTAAATTGGATATTACCATGGCTAACTAGTTGCGTCAATTCAATCTAGAGTCTTGTCAATAACTTCTGTCCGGAGGTCAAACTCCACAAGACCTCAAGAGGTCGATCTAGAGGTGGGGAAGGAAGAAAAAAAATGGGAGTATTCGATGGATTAGGCCGAAGAAGAGTGGGTTGGTGTTGGGAAGATGTGAGAGGGCGTGGATGATTGAATTGTATTCAAATGAAGCAAAGTAGATTGAGATGGAAAGTGTATGAAGAAAAAGGAAAAATTGAGTTTACGGAGGAGGTTCTCCGAAGGAGTGTTAAAGAATAAGGGAAGGAGGGTTGAAAGCTGAAAGGAGACAATGGGATTGGCAAGATCAGCGCGGCTGGAGGGCGAGAATAAAGGGCCTGAAAATAGGAAATTCTAAAAAGGAAAGCATAGCGGTCTTATCAACCAACTGGTATCGTCTAAAGGGATGAAAATTAAGTGTAAACGAAAGTAATTCATTGGTCTTTTCAATTATTAAAAGCCGGAAAAAATAAATATTATGAAATTGAAAGCACGTATTAATTACAGATAAGGGTAAGGAAATAATGCATACCCAAAAAATTAACATGTCAAAGATATGACCGTAATACACATAAACAGATATAGGTACTGAATCTGATTATAGATTTTTCAACATTTTCAGATTCACATAAAATAAATATAAGACAATCATAATGAGCAAACCTCGTACTTGACCGTGGTAGACTCTTAAGTACAGATGATAGAGAAAACGATATAAAAGTTACAATAAGAAACTCACAGGACGTTTCTATGCCTGAAGGCGGCAGATTACATATCTATAGTCTCCCACCACAGTTCAACTACTGTTACCATTAACTCTCCAACGCGGGATAAAATTAAACAGGATGATTAAATTTACGTTGGAAAAGATTCAAGCATCTTTCAGTTTTACACAACCTAAGATTTGATTAAAAAACAAAAACGCGACGTCAAAATCTATTAATTATTTTTATGAAGTAGTTCTGTTATCTGAAAGAAGAGAAGCCATTACACTGTCATTATACAAACTGAGGGAGATGGATGTTCACTATCTATATGCAGGTTCAAAAAGGTAGACAGTTACGCTATTGGGAATGTGTCCAAAATTCAAGAAGAAACGTTAATTAACAGTGTAAATAAAACCACGCTCTAAAATTAAGTAAAGACACCATTAATTTTTTTATGGAAATTTATTAATTAAACAAAATCTAAGAATGAATTTCTTATTAAAATATAAGTTTTGTTTCAACATTGTTTAAATTTACTAGATATTAATAAAATTCAATCAAATGCTCTCATATTAATAATATACTTTCCTTACAACTTTTAAGGAAATACTTCGGTGGAGATCTACTACGTTCGATTACTTTTTAAGATTGGAGAGAGAGTTTTAAGTGGGGAAGGAAGCTATTTGCGAACGATTTCATAACGTACTTGTATACAGTTCAATCAGGACTCTTATCGTACTACCACTCTTCAGAAGTACCTCGATTTTCTCTTTGACTGGATGAATAGTAACAGTGAAATGGGAAAATTTTATGCAGGGGCATAGAATGTTTCAGATAGTAAAATTGAAAAGAATAGAGAGAAAGAGAGAGTACAATTTTGAGAGATAAGTATAACTTCAAAATATTTTCGTTCTTGCCTAAGGAAGGACTTTGAGTGTAGACGTGCCGAAGTAGCTAGGAAATCCTTAGAACTGCATTGCACTGGGTAATTAGAAATATGAAAGGAAGTGTCTGACACAAAAGCGTAATCATTAAAAGTACTTAAGCGTTCATTTCTGAAATACTTGATATTAGTTGGAAATAATATAGTATCAGTTTGAGTATGGTAACTCTATTTGTAACTGGAATGAAGTGCAAAGAAAGGCGTCGATATGTCTTTGAGAACCTAGGGATAGGTTAACTGATAATGTGACACATATGCTCGGTATATCGGCTTGACAGATCTTGCAATGTGAAAAGAAAATCGGTCTATTTGGAATGTGCAGCATAATCAAAATGAAGAATCTTGGATGAATACTTGGAAAATTAAAAGAATGACCTTTAAAGGGGTCCAACAGACACTCATTTTTTCAATAAAATTTGAAACTCTCGTCAAATGTAGTTCGAATAGAGAAATATTTATCGCAGTATAAAAAGTAAACTTTTCTTCTAACTTGAATTCCATAAGTTTTTCTTGATAATGCCAAATTTTTAATTGGCTGTAATGTAGGACTTAATTGTGAATCCTAATTTAACATCTTAAAAAAATACATCAAAGACTTTATTAAAAGTATTTTTAGATTTCATGATCTCTTCCATTTCTTCCTAATACGCACAATTCTCGAAATAATAATAGTAACTTTCCCATTTCTTTTCTTAGGTGTTTTTAAAACTAAGATTTTTTAATATTAAAAAAAGGCAAACTGTTTCTATTTAAAGTCTTGCCGTTGTACAAAGAAGAGCGTTAACAAGCATTCAGAGACAATTAGTTATTCTATAATCTAAACAATTAATGCATTGAAATAACTGTTACTTATAACACTATGTGAACTAAGCAATATAATTGGGCATTTACTCGGGTGATTACGAAAGCCTACAATATGAGAAACTTAACATAATAGTCGAAATGTCTTAAAAAGTTTAAAATTTCATTGTTTATAAATTATTCCCTCTAATTTCCAGTTTATTTGGATGTTATTCAATTATTAAATTGAACTAAAAGCCATAAGTTACATATGAGGTCATTTAAACACGTCATTAAATATTTATGTAAATAGAACCTAAAGTAGATAGACTTCACGTTATAGTAGGCGGACCCTATTAAGGGAGATAAAGACCTAATTTAAAAATCAAATTGAGAACATTAAATCAAAAAAAGAAGTTTTCATATTTATAAAATTCTGTTACGAGCTGGTATCAGTTACCTGGAGAAATATATAGATCATCGTCAGCAAATTTAAACGTATTTAAGAGTCAATATGAT
The DNA here is from genome assembly GCA_002093875.1 of Calopteryx splendens. NCBI lineage: Eukaryota > Metazoa > Arthropoda > Insecta > Odonata > Calopterygidae > Calopteryx > Calopteryx splendens. Next base: position 195,805 of record LYUA01001516.1, read on the forward strand.
AGAGATTACAAAGTAATTCTAACAGACCATGATGTATTTTTACATTTTTTCCATTATTGGATTGGGGTAGTTATTTTTTTCTCTTTTTTACTATGCCTTATGTCTAACTTCTGCGTCTTAAAAATCCTGATAAGTGTAGTTGGAACTATCCCACCACGTAGCGTCTCAACTCGTAATTAATTAAGTTAGAAAAAAATTAATAAATAATTTTTGCACTATAAATTGGTTCCTTAAGCATGGACTCAAGATTTTCTCAAGAAGCAAGGTGAACAATTAGTTTCTGAGTTTTCATAAATAATTATACTTAAAACTATTTTGTCTTCGGAAAAAGAAACGTTTTTACCATTTACAACTTCTAAATATCAATCATATTTTTTCGAACGGTAAAAGAATTTCCCAACATTTCGATATCTTTCTGGCCCTAAAAAACGTGAAAGGTAAAGAAAATATATACAAACATTAAACCAATGCTTAGATTTCCTAACAAAAATACACCTTGAAAACTTTATTTTATGGAAGGAGAGTGGAAAATTCAAACAAAATATGGACGTATCAATTTGAAGGTTCAATTGCAATAATATAAACATATAAGGTCCATGTGTGATGCCTGAGTGCCCCACACCCCTCGTATTTACATTAGTAATCCATTACTAAGTAAATAAGAATTTTATTTTGCTATCCCCTCTCCCGACGTTTCTCGAGGTCCAAATGTTCATGGTATCCCGTTAAACTAGTATTGACTTGTTATCATGTGTCCCAGAGGCCGAAACACCTTAAATGATGCCATTGATTTAAAATATGCCAAATGTTAAAATAAACTTCTCCTGAAGTAGATTTTCTCTCCAAAGATTCATAAAAAGAACACAGATGATGCCATTCCTATGCGTCGAACGGAAAAATATTAGAGAAAGAAGGCATTGTTAGAGTTAGGAGAGAGAGACTCGAAAGCTGAAAAACCCTAAAAGGTGGAGTGTAAATGCTACCAGATGGCCTCCGGGTGGAAGATGAAAGGCATGAGGGCTAATCAATAAAGTGTGTCCATCATTTTTTTGTTCGCATAATTTATATTGCACTGATTTAAATTTATGTTATGTTGTTGACTTAATGTATAATTGTATATTCATAGCAAGTTTCATTGAATTGATTGATTCGCACACAGAAGCGTTGGAGGTAACACGCGACGAACAATAACCTGCTTTTTAAGTTTGCTTTTTCCCTGAAGAAATTGTCAGCTGTGGCATTTTTAATGCTGCAGGAGGCTTATGGAGTCTGTTCTTTCCTATATCGTAGCTATAAGATGGTTTAAAATGCAAAAATGGACGGCAGACGATCAATTTCAATGGAAGGTGCACAGAGAGCTCCAGTCACTGGTCTTAGGGAAGTAAACAAAAACACGGTTGCTCTTCATTGTGAGAGAAGGTCATCGAAAAATGTTAATAGCCCCATCAAAAATATTTAAAATTACATTAGGTGCCACTCAAACGTTGGAAACAAAAAATTACACATGATACCTGTTTGTAAGCGGTGGGTTTCAAGACTGCTCATAACAGAAAACAGGACGTTTGAATGCAGGTTGAATATCTCGCGGAAATCAGTGTGAATTGTGTTCCTCATCGTCCAGATCTAGGAGTATTCTTAAATTTTAGGCCCCCGTATATGATATGACAAATGCAAGGAGGATACTTTAATTCAAAGTTACAAATACGATATTTATAACACATTTGACCTTTTGAAGGTTGATTTCGATTTTCCTAAAACACAAAAAATCCCTGAAAACATTCTTGCAAAATCAAAATTTTCCTGTTCCTTACCAATACACGCTTGCCTCCCAATCCCAATTTGTATATGATTTCAAATAGAATTGTAACGTTACTTCAAAGTAAATACGTGCCTATTTAAATTTCTTGAATTAGCAGAAAGAATATGCCATCCTAAATTTCTTGTACCAGCACCTTTCGCCGTTTCGTCTTTTTTTGGTAAGGTGCTCTCAGGCTAATATTCTAGCTTCCCTCTCAATACCTGATATACTGGAGATATGTACTCCTACTTCCTTCATGGTACTTGACATGCTATATTTCCAGCAATTTATTAAAATATTTTTCAGGTGGTTTTTATTGAGTCACAGATATAGTCAGTATGTTATGTGATATTAAGAGTTGAGTGAGTAAAAGGGACAGTTTATTTCAACCAATATCAAAATTAAAGACTTAAAGCCATTCGTTGCTGAAGGATCTCTCATTTCTAACAGTTTTCGCAGTAATACTACAATCGCCGGGGAGTGGTGAAGGTTTCCCCCATTGGCGAAGGTGGTACTGATTTTGGTGGATTTTTGAAAGGAACTTTGAGAAAAATATCTGTATAAAAATATTTCACTAACAATATTTTCAAGGCAAGTATTATAGCAAGGTATTACACAAAAAACAATCGCCTGCTGAATGCCAAAAGAAACCTAATAAAGTCCAGCGAAGTATTTTATTCCCATAAAAAACTAGGGAGGTCTCTACCCAAAATCTATGCTTCACTCTGGCAGCTGAAGCCTGTTTGAGTTAAGAAATATTTTGGAGTCGGTGATCCCAAAAATAAATAAACTTATATTCAAATTTTTAAAAAACTAATTAACATAGCATGCAGTCTGTTACAAATACGACCAGTGAATAACAAATGAAAAACATTTTACCAACGTTGAGGTATTCTCAATCACTGGTGTCCATTAAATTACTGAAGGTCGCTTCTTAAATATAATGATTTTGCTGAACCTTTATTCTACTTCATTACACAGTTAATAAAAAAATAGTTATAGCTCTTCAATTCATCACAAGAAATAAAAAACGGATGGGTTGGACGTTATGACGATTTATAATTTATCACCTACTTCACGTGGCAAGCAATGGCTAATAGTGGATTATAAATTTTATTTGGAACAATGGGAAATTGGAGCAAATAGAAGAATCATCATGTTCAAATTGCTTTAATAATGACTCATGGAAATTATCTATGTAATTTTCGTTCATTCCAAACCTATTTTTTTCTCATTTATTCAGTGGTTTTTATTAATGACTTCCTCGTTTTAATTCACCTGAGGTCTCTCTAAAAGAGAACAAACTCTCCAGGGGAAAATTAAAAAGTTCAGTTGGATTGACAAATAGAGAGGAAGAATAAAGACAGATTGGATATAACAACACCTAATTTTCCCCCATGGATTACCTCTCATTCTCTCCGGCCCCTTCCCTTATGGACCGTCATCTCTCTATCTCGCATGGCAGGGGAACCAAATTAGACATTTAGGGAACACCAAGGCAACATCAAGGGTGAAGTCTACTAATAAAGCACCATCACGGGTCGTTCCACCCCATCAATTAATTGCGACCGAGCCGACAGCGATAAAAAAGGGACAGAGCAGAGCACGTAAAGCCCCGCCTGCCAAGTTCCGTTGACGCGTAATGGAGCGAGCTCCGCGAAGGGTTGAGGGTAGGCGGAGGAAGAGAAGCCCTGAGTTACTAATCAGTTTGGTGTAGAAGATGCTAAGTGAATGGATGAAAGAGACGGAACGGGGGAGGGGTTTCGATCGATGCAAAAATACTTCCCCATGCACAATAAATGTATCAACATACCGGAGTAGAGATGGGACAACGTACTTGACCTTTCACTGTGTAAGTCGTTTTGCCGGGAGTTTTAATACAAAATTCTTTGGTATAGTTTGGCAATTTCGCAAGACAATACTTAATTTCTATTTTTCGGAAATATTTTCTTTGCTAAATAAACAAACTAGGTTATTTTAATTTTTAAAGTAGTTACACGTCTCTTAAACCTTTCCAGCGATAAAATATGTAACGTAGTGTTAAGTTTTTTCACAAAGAATCATTTTCAGCAAGCTAAATAAGTTGTCCTATGATCAGGTCCAAAGAGTCATCTCATTACAAATTTAAATCGATTGAAGAAAATCGGCGTTTAAAACACCGTAATTTCTCGCCATTAGTGTTGAAAAAATAACTGTAAATTTTAGAGTTGATACATCACTCGGAAAATATTTTTATTATGAGTTTCAACTGGAGTTAACTATTGAAAAGTAGTAGGAGAACATGATAACCCCGAATTTCTTTTATTTAATAATTATGGAATTAATTACAATCAACAGTCAAATGATTAGGGAAAGTATTTCAGATCATTTCAACTATTCGATATATTTTTCCCAAGCGAGCGAAATGCCCGAGGCATAAACCGATCAATTTCGCTATTGCCAGAAGTGAAGAACAATACTCAAAACTATCAAAATCCTATGGGGTTTGATGGAATAACGAGGCTGAAGGGGTTTCTGAAGCGGCATACGAATGGACTAACATACGCCGCATCAGAGTTTTGAACCACGTGCTTTGGAATACATCTATTTATACTCCACTAATGAAGGGAAACGCATGATGGATGTTTAATACGATGTAATCGAGGACGCTCGCTGTTAGATACAGGCGATTTCTTCGCACAAAACATAGATACCTATATCTGATGTGGTAAACACAAAGAGATGACGGACGGGGTGGAAAATGCAAATTGTTATTGATAGTAGCTATCGGGTATTTTTAGAGTTGTACTTTAACTAATATAACGCGAGGAATCGGGAAGGAGAACTTCGAAAAAGGAAGAAAAAGAGTCGAATTATGAAGGATGCGGGGCGGGAGAGGAATGGAACAGGAACGAGAGAGTACGTGAAAGACAATGGATTGGAAAGGCGATTAGGAATTGAAAGATGTGGGAATATTTATGCGCAGAGAAAAAATAAATGGACAGCCCGGACGGATTATTTTCCATGGAGAGGCGAGCATTGCTTCGCGTTGATTCGTTATCACTTAACTGTTAATTATTTTACCCTCACATTACTGGTACAATCTTTAACTCCCGTATCCATAAAATGTGCTCTGTGACATTGCAGTTTTATCATCTTTAACGTTTGCCATTTTTTCAGGAGTATACTTTCAATCATTCACTACAAAGGGGAAATCGACAGCCACAACTTCCTTTCTTGACTCAAATATAAGACGCCTTAGTAAAATTTATTTTGTTAAGATTTGTCAGACAAGTTAAATTTTTTTTGCTGCTTGAATTTTAGATTCTGTTCCTTCCATGGAAAATTGTAGAGAAAACATTGTACCGGAGTTTACTGGCAAAAACACGCACGAAGGCTGAGCATAAAGTATGCATGAGAGTATATCTGAAAAGTTATTTTAATTTTCTTGAAAATGGATAATTGTCTTATAGATTTTATATTTGAATAATATATTTAGCAAATGCTACTGAACATTTTTCGTTTGATAATATTCGTAAAATACGACTCAACGAAACGAATAGTATTTGCTGAATACTACTAACTGAACGTTGGAAGGCGCAGCAGGAGTGTAAAAGATATTAATTTATAAAGAGCCTTCTTATTTATGCATAATATATTACGCTAATTATTTTCATACATATTTCAGCAGTATTGATCGAATCCCAACAGTCGGCTATAGAGTACAATATTTTAGCATAATACACACTTTCAATAAACACGCACCCACTATCCCGGTTTGGAAAAATCGTATTTCTTTTAAAGCTCTGGGGAAAAGCGAAAAGAATCTACCGGGAAAATCTGAATAAATAGTCATACATAATCTTTTACATCAAAATATTTATATCGTAATATCTTGAATTTAACTCGAACAAGGAAGACACAAAATATACGGATTCATGGAAAAAGAGTTGCTTGCAACCAATTCATTGCTATATTGAAATCTCGTCATTGATTTTAACTCACAATCAATTCAGATTGACATCCTATATGCATGAATATATATATTAAATAAATTATCTAAAGAAGATCTGGGATCACGCGAGCAGGGTCAAATAAAATAATATTTAAACATGAAGTGTTATCTTAGTATTTCTCGGATACGTTTATACCAACAAAAGGCACTTTAAGAAATATTTTTTGGATATTATTATTTAGACTAAAAAACTGATTTCTGTCAAGGGAGATAATGTTCGGAAAAATAACAGATTGGTAGTTTATTCAAGTTTTATTAACTTGTCTAAAGATATCATAGATTGTTATCCAAGTGTGAGAAATGGAATAATTAACTAGTATTATCGATTAGATCTCGGTATATAATTGGAAATAAGAGTTTGGAAGCAATCAGTGTTCTACTATTGTATCAGTATAACATTAAACATTAGAAAAATCAAAGTAGCCCCAAAAATACCATGTAGTTTAAAAGAAGTTAGAACTTGCGGGATGGAGTCGTACAACCGTCCTTTGTATAGAAGATGCATAACCTAATTTCACTACTATCTTTAAGGAAGATAGAAGGCATATTTAAAAAAGGCATAAAATAATGAATTGCGAGAGAGAGAAAGGGAGTAACCAGGTACAAAAGGAAGGAGTTGTGGCTGGTGAGAGGAGGTGAGAATATTAATTACTCTAAGACTGAAATTCCAAGCGAGGAGAATAGATACACTGCGCCCAATGAAAGTTTTTAGCTGACAACCTGCAGGCCCCCAATCACCCGTAAAGCCACCCAAAAGTCCTTGCCTCTTTTTTTCACCAACTGTTTTCCGAATTATTTTTGGCTTAATTAGCGAAGGTAAATTATTTCTTGAACACGTATACATGTACACACACCGTAAAACGGGATGAAAACAAAAGGGATAAAAGTTAAAATAAATACATTAACGGACGTTTCAGGCTGCCTTCGGAGGTGGGATCATTAAATTTTGCTCCTGGTACGGTAAACCATACGGTGAAGGGTAGGATCCAGACGAAAGGTGGTCCACGCAGCGTCTGTTCCACAGTGACGCAACTGCAAAGGCATCTGACCCAAGTGGGGAGGCTATTGGTGTAACTTTAAAAACACTATTGAGGGAGGCAACGGGAAACCACCTCAACTTTTTTCCAAACCATGATGGAGACAAATATGAAAACTAATCCTGGCAACTGCAGGGCACGGCTCAAAAGGGCGGTTATCGTGCCCGGCAGTGGTGAAAGCAAGACCTCCGCGGCCGTCATCACACGACACCTTTGCACAGCCGAATAGAGAGAAAGCTATAGAAATTTGCAGGAGGAATGGCTTAATTATTATTAATATCTGGTTTAAACACTATATAAGGCTTAGGTATACATGGAATATATCGAGATAATTAGGGAGATATCAATTAGATTACGTAATGGTAGGGCATAAATTTAGGAACAGCGTCATCAATTCACTCAGATTTTCTGAATCGGATGCAGATTTTTACCACACTTTATTACTAATGAAATGTAATTTAAAATTCAAGAAGATAGGAAATGGACGACGGAAGGGAAAATGGATTGTAAAAACATTAACAGGGACGAAAGAAAGGAGTACCAGAAAGTAGTTGAGAGATTTCTGTGTGAGAAAAAAGGCGGGGTACAGTAAAAGAAAGGTAGGAAAAGCTTAAAGTAGGGATAACGAAAGTTGCAAGGAAAACATGGGAATGATAGATAGAAAAAGGATAAGAAAAATATGGATAACAGAAAATATAATTGGAAAGTAGACGAGAGAAGTAAATGGAAAAATGTAAACACATAAATAGAAAGAAGGACCTACAAGGATTTAAATAATTATCTAAGACAAGAAACGAATAAAGTAAATGAAATGTGGAAAAAGAACAGTATGAGGGTGAGTTGACAGATACAGGATCCGTCCTTCACTGGGAGGTGAATGGGAGGAAAACAGCCGTTAGTACGAAACAAATTGATCCACAGATATAGTGGTTGAAGGATTTGCAATAGCGGGAGGTAGTAAGGTGATTCTTTAGAAGTGAAAATGGAGTGAAGGGGCGGATGGGGGAATGATGCGGGCTTCCTTTACGATTGAGGTCACGTCGAGGCATGGACCTGCAAGGATATCTTTGAGGGATTAAGGTGCAGATAGACGGGAATTCAAATGCCAAAGCGCGGTATGGTCGATATGAGATAGTAGGAAGTATAAACCTCGTTCACAATAATAATTCAAGTTCTCTGTCATGAAAAAAGTACAGCTCGTGATTTTTTTCTTTCTAGAAATGTTTTATTCGGGGTAAGGTAGCCCAGGGGTAGCGAGTCCGACTACGGAGCCGTAGGTCGCCGGTTC
>LYUA01001517.1:46163-60474 GCA_002093875.1 Calopteryx splendens
GATTTTTTTCCCCCCCCCCCCCCCGCCGGTGTGATTAAAAATCTAACTAACCCCGTAGTTTGGCTAGGTTCTTTTCGGCGTGGATAGCAGAAATCGGCAGCAAAAGAATTCGGGGTAGTCGATCAAACCAATCGTCCAAGGCATCCCCCGCTCCATGACTGATGGAAGAAAAAGCACGGATGCTCCTTTGGCTCGGAGTCAACTCCACGATCAAGCGTGCCCGCCGACGAGGTTGTCGTCTGCCGTCTCACGCGAGTTTTTTTTTCCAACGCCCCCGAAGGTCGAAAGAGAATCTGTGCGCAGAATCCTTCTCCATGGTGACCAACCGCATGTAGAACAGAGATGCATCCTGAGATGCAGTATTCGGTTTCAAAAACCACATTCGTCATCATCTACCTATCAAGGGTAGTTTTTGGACGGCCCCTAATTGTATTACGTCATGAGTGGACTTCCTTTTGTTTGCCCTATATTATTTCCTTCTTCAGTTCTTCATACTTTCTATCTGCTTTCATTCCATCCAAAAAGCCTATTCTCCTTATTTCTTCCACCCCGCTCACCTAAGATTCTGCTTCTATGATGACTTTTAACGTGCCACTACCTGTCGATATCTCCTCCAGAAGTCATAATAGGGCATTGATAAGCACACACTCGGTTTAGGAAAAAAAATATCTTCAGATATACGAGCTATGGCTTGCTCAAGCAGATGAGGAAAATGGAAACTTACTCCCAGCCTGATTTCTTATTTAGTGCATCATTTTCTTCTTCAGTTCTCCATACTTTCTACCACCCTTCATGCCTCAGAGTCCGTTCTCTTCCCTGCCTATTCTACCTTCCACCACAGTCTTCCACATGCCTCTCAATAGCTCTTCCAATAATTTTGATACCAAATTCGAATTCCGACTAATAACGTTTACCCTTCCCCCACCACGCGTAAAACTTCATCGTTAGCCTTGATCTCTATCCAGCTAATATTCTTCCTTCTTCTTTATTCCCACATCTAAAAAATCTCGTATCTAACCTCGTACCTTTCCCAAGTTAAGGAACTGCAAAGAGCTACGCTCGATATTTAGAGTCTTCATTTGTGCAATGAAATGAGAAATTTTATATCGTACGTGATCATCACGACAGAAGAATGAAAACAAAACCCGATCACTAATAAGCAATATATGTACCATGAAATATGTATTGAAAACATAAACGTAATTAAGTTAATTTTTAACACCCCTACAATATACTCGTATATTACAATTTTTGTCTGTCTGTGACTGATTCGCATACTTTCAATTCAAGTTAGCATGGAACTTAAAACTTTGAGCACCCCAAAATGATTTTTTTTAAATGTCAAAATCGAAATGATATCAAGAAAGAGAGAAGAAAATTGACGTTGAAAGATCAACAATTCATTGCCAAAAATATTACCCACAAGAGAAAATTCGAATGTTCCCGTTAAAAATGTAGTCAATGATATAAAAGGAGTGATAGAAATATCCAAGGTTGAGTTTGAGCTAACGTTTGATGAGTCTCGAGGATTTCGTTTACGGTGCATAACGTTGATGTCTATTAAAGGTTGCAATGAGTAGCAAATCACTTGCGATGAATGTGTAGAAACTTGATCACGATTGAGATCTTCCCATGGTGATACTTTTGGAAAAACCAATAATTATTTCCTCTTTCCCTCACGAATTCAAACTCTCCAGCTTCTTCCCCAAAAGGAGGAGTTTTGCGAAGGTTTTTGGAAGGGACGAACTCTTGCTTTCAACGAAGAAGGCCCTTGTGCGACTACCCGAGGTGGTCGACATCTCGGACCCTAAATGAGTGTCCTGTGAAGAGTATTGTAACCAGTCAGTATTGTCAGCATACCGCCCGTCGAATGAGACGTTAAAATTTTGTCTAGTGTGGTATAGGGGATAGATGGTCCAAACTGGGACACTAAACCCCTAGCTCCTGTTCCTGGAGGAGGCTGATCTCAACGCCACGCTTCTGCCCAGCCTTCTTTTCAACCCCCTCACCCTCATTGTCTCTAACCAACGCTAATTACCCTCTTACCCTTGCCAATAATTACCCTTCCCCCCCACTTTCTGCCATCGTCGCAGCTGCCTCAAATTAAATTATATTGCGCTCCTGTGCTTCGCCAAGATTTATGTGGAACTCGTACCGACGAAACGGAAAGATTTATGTCCCTCCGCTAAAACGACGACGGTCATTATCTAAGTGTCTGATAGCTACAGGTCTCGGTGACTCGAGTTGTGAGGTGACCGATACACGTGTTCCCACACCCGCCACGACGGAAAAGCCGAACGAAGCGAACTGCCTGGCAGAGATCAACAGGGATAAGCCAGCTCCTCAAAAATCAGCTGATGGTGACGTCAGACCGGATGCCGCAGTGTGTTGGGCGGCTGGAAGAGGTCGCGCTCAAACAAAAAAAAAAGAATTTATACGGGACCGTGCGTGGAGTGTCACGCATCGCTTGGATAAGGCGAGAACCCTCTTCAGGAGTCGATTAGACGCAAATGAATGCGCCCCGTGCGCACGTCACTCGTCCCGATAAATAGCGCTTAATTGCGCGACAGCTTAAACGAGTGGGACGCATGTTTGTACCCATCTAGGCGAAGGGTAAGGGAACGCTGTGCATCTTCCGTTTTTCATGTCAAGGCCGAGGATGGCCAAGAAAAACATAAGCTTCCCTAAATATTCTCAGGAGCCATGGAGATCGCTAGATACTGAAGGGATGTTTCATTGCCTTTGAAAAAAGTTAATTTGGAAAGGAAATTGCGGTTTAACTATGATTCCTAATTGATTTAGGAATCCTTGTCATGTGCGCAGGTAAAGGAATATTACATCGTCGATAGATGTTAACCTCCCGAAGTTGTCTAAGTACGTATTCTCACGAAAATGAGATGTCCGTCACGGATAAAGGTTGTATTTGATAGCATCAAAATTGGCAGTCTACCCTTTAAAAATAGGTTTTGGTGGTCCCTAATAACTACTACATGTTACTCAATCAGCCACATATACTTATCGCATAGACTTCCTCCAGCCTAAGCTCGTGTGCTCTACCGTATTTCCTTCCTCAGTTCTTCATACTTTCTTCATAGCGTAATATCTTCCTCATCCCCCCTTCGATCACAGTTTTCATTATCCCACTAACCCTTAATATCTCCTCCATCAAGCTTTTCTGCCCTTCTCAAATTTCACCTGGCAACTTTCTTTTTCCCCCAGAACAAATAAAACTTCGTCATTTACCTGGATCTCCGTCCATCTTATTTTCTCTACTCATTCAATAACATCATCTCCTTTTGAATTGAACGAGCCCAAGGGCCAAAAATGACGGAAACCTGTCGCTTATTTGGTGCTCTTCCGAGGAACGTTTTTCAGCCATTGAATACGCACACTTAAAATTTGGTATTAATGCGGAAGACGATGTTAAATAACTATTATACTTTTCAGTTTGGGCTTTAAATATATTTTCTATACTATTTTGTAACTTATCTGGTTTTCAGGGAAAAAAATATTTTCTAAACATGCAGTACATTAAGTTATCAAGCTTTCTGCTAAGCCTTGTATTAATCAATGAAAGCTCCAGCCGAGGGAATTCCTTTTTGTCAAAGGTGAATTTGCATCGAAAAGCACATGTCCTACATCTTGTCTCCTCTTATTTATTTATTAAAAAATTTCATATAAGAATTAAGAGGGTTTTACTATGGCTAACGCTAAGGAGAGAAACGAATGGACCAACTTAGTTTACCATATAAATTGCAGTAATTTTTTTCTAAAACTGATTATTTTTCTAAATTTCTTTCGGAAAGCTTAACCGTAAAAACGCATTTAAACGGGATGATGGCCATCACTAAGGAATATCGGCATCTTAAAAGTATTTATACATACGTTTCACTGATTTGACCGTTGCGTTGACTAAGGTTGAGCGTAAATTCATCCTTAAACAACCCACACGTTCCGCACCACTGACCCACTCAGGAGAGTAATATTACTTTACAAATGTACGATTCCGTCTATTAAAATATGATCGAATTGTAATCCGTTAACACGTTTTATTCTCCACCTATATATTTTTGGTTTGACACCCAAGGAGAGACGTTATAGCCTTTAGACTCTTTGCTCGTGAAAGAACCATGACTCCATGATTTTTTACGATAAATTTATTCTCTCGAGGATGGGAGTACCGGAAAAATAACGGTGAGAACACGATCATATTTATTAGCCAGAGAGCTTCATTCAGTGGCAACGATGAAACGTTTCGATCCTCGAAGGTACTAATGACATGAAATGCAGGTTAGGTGCACTCAAGTAGTGCTAATCGTATTCCTGGGAGCAAAAATCAAATAGTAATTGCTTTTGCAACCATTAGTCGTGGGAGGAGGAACTATTTTAGTTTCATCATCGTGAATGTGACCTGTCGTCATAAATTAACCTCTAACTCGCAGCAAAAAAAATGGCAGTAGATCAATGGTTATTTGGCAGCGAATTATAAATCTCGACATGAAACCTCCTTTTCCTAGAGCTTTATTGGAGTTTTACTGTGGGTATACATGACTTATGCTAATGGGATTCCTAATGGAAACCAAAAGAATCGCATTGGTTTGGGAATTGTCGATTCAGTGTAATTTTAATATCGGCGTATGCTGCCGTAGTATATGGTCAAACACGCGGGCACATCAAGAAAGTTTATAGTAATAGGATTATAAAGTTTAGCCCTACTTATTCGTAGAAATTACTTGCTAAATTTTGTCCCCATAAAACAAACGTAATCGTCCTAAGAGTTTCATTACAAGCATGGTCGTTAATAATCATTAAATCTCTAATTATCCGATCCTATGAATTGAATGGTATCAGGATCAACTATGTGGAGGTTCATGTTCATGAAATAAGGAAAAACTATGTTTTTCTTATTTCATTTTATATCCAATCCTATTTTCGGGAGTTTTAGAATCAATAATTTGTAAATATTCAAATTCAGTTGGGATCAAGAATCTATCTGATACATACATCATTATATTAGGGATGGCCATTTTAGAGTGGTTACGAGAGGACTTCCATCACAGCCTTCCCGGCAACTTAATTCAGCCCTTATCCCCGAAATGAAATCTCTGACGCATAACTGTTTTTGGTAGTACATGCAGTTTACTCCGATATGTATTATAATATGCACCTAATTCAATACGAGAGTAACGTAAAGTTGTTCATTATTGAATCGCATCCCAATGACGGTTGATTGGGTCCCATTTTGCGTTGACTCGGAGATAAGTCGCACACTTGTATAGTCGAGTAATTATGGGTAGTCTTAGTTTCAGCGACGAAAACACAAGAATGAAAAGGTAAGTAGTAAATGGCAAACCTTCAGAGCTTAATACGTCATAGCTAGCGATAGTATTCGAAAGAAGAATTTGCAAGAAGGGCATTGATGACAGGTATGCTAAGTAAAGGCGTTAAGGAAAGGTTGGTAAAGACTTTAATGTGAAGTGCAGGGCAGTATTGATCCAAAACCTTGTCTTTGATGCAACAGTATAAGGTTGAATTCAAGGTATTTGAGATGTGGGCAATAATAATGAAATAGGTTGGATGGAAAGGCAGGACAGGGACGGAGTGGCGTCTTAAACGTGTCACGTAGTGTGAGTAGAAAGAAAGCTGTGAGTCGAAATTCGAAGAAGGTATATAAAGTACTTGAAAGAGATATTGAGAGGTAGTGGAATGTTAAAAGTGGAAATGGAAGCAGAATCTTAGGTGTGCGAGGTAGAAGGGATGAGGAGAATAAACCTTTTGGACGGCATGAAGGCAGGTAGATAGTATGAAGAACTGAAGTAGGAAACGACATAAGGCAAACAAGAGGAATTCCACATGACAGGAAATGTACAATAGTTGCATAGGCCGTCCAAATCCTATCTTTAACAATTTCACTACCTATGATGATATGGTGACCTCCGTGTCAAAGAGAAAGTGAAGACCATCATAACAGACATCTATACAATTCGATATCAGACTTCGAATTGATCGCTTAGAATGCTGAACATCTCCTCTTATCCTGAGACAATCGCTTTAGAAACAAATATTTCTAAAGCATATCTGAATCAAATTTTTTACTATATATTTACATATAATAAGTGTACATGAGGAGGATACGGGTATTCGAAATGAAGTAGTCGATTAGAAGTCACTAGGGAAATTCATGAACTAGTTGTTGAAGACCGAGCAGAAAGGTTTTTAGTCAGCCTCGAAAATTTTAAAGAGAAACCGCATATTACGTGAAATTTCACTGCGGTGCCTATTCCCTCTGCGTCACAAAATTTATCTAATAGTATATTTTTCATATTAATCATTTCGCAAATTGAAGCGAACGTTTTACCCCCCCCCCCAATATGGCAAAACAGCATTATGGTATTATCGTTAAAGTTGACGTTTAGTTAATTACCTCTGGTGACACTATAATGGTCGGTTAAGATATTTTGAACTGCATAAACCCAACTCTCAAAATTTTGTTCTCAGTTTTATATCAAAGCCATATAATTCTCCAATCACAGAAAAAATCCTATATTTATATTGTCTGAGGGGAACACTTTTCCCAAGGTGGAAGATACATGCTGATGACTCGAGAAATATAAATTTGCCGGTTACATCTCAAATGCTAATTATTTCTTCATCGCAAATGCAGGTGCATATCTGAAAACGAAAAAGTGCATATCAGTCACTCCTTTGATGAGCCGGCGGCTCCATTCTGCCCACTTCGCGTCGGAATAGGTGACCATCAACTTCGTCCTTGAGCGTTCGCTTTGATGTGGCGACTGCCTGCATGCGAGCGAAACCAATTACGGCTTGGTTTCCTCTCCGGGGAGAGGAGCTAAATGATATCTCGCGTCCAATGTGGGAACGCGAACGGCCACGCGACCTTCGATAATTGACGTTTCGCAGACAGCACCACTCTCTGAAATTTGCGCGATTAATTTCCATTATTTCACGTTTAAAAAATATTTCTTTAAGAAATGAATGCATCACGAAAGGTTACCTACTTTTGATTCTCTTGTGAAGTAATGAATATCATGCTCTGTGACTCAAATCTCAAGACTCTCTTTGCAGATCCATTGTGCGAACAGAGTTTAGCAAAATCGTATTTAGCCTTAGTATAAACATAGGGATAAAATATAATTTGTTTGTTCTTTTTTTAAGCATTGCTTTTCTTGTCGTTCTATTAAAGTATGCCACAGGGCTTGACCAAAGTCCTAAATCCTCGCCAAACGCTAAGCAACAGTACCATAATTGCATGCTTAATTCTTTTATTAGACTTTTAAAAAATTAATGTAAAAATGATGTTTGAAGTTTCCTTGTGATTTACTTATTTATTTCCCTTCAAATATCCTTTTGAAAGATTTGAATTAATGTTTTCACCATTTCTCTAGAATCCGAGACGATTGTGAATGACAAAAGCGTCCTTGTTCCCCGAATCGGCAGCCTAAGTGCAAGGAGTCCGACCCTTCGCGAAGAAAAATTCGGTCCTTTACAACCCACCACTGAAGGGAGGCCTACGAACGCCACCGACTTCCTTTCGTGACCCACATTTCCATTTTGAAACGACCTTGAAGGAAAGTCTACGAAAGCCCTTACCACTCCCTGTACAGGAAGAGAGTAAACCTGGCATTTGATTTCATTAATGCTTCAATCGACAACGCCGAAAAAGGTCTCAACGGCTCTCTGGGCGAGCTCCTCCCGCGATCGGCCTCGACGCCACTGGCTGTGGTATGCCGTCGTTCATTCATTTCCTCGACTCCATTGCCGCGCACCGGTCTCCCTACGCATCCGCATTGCACCGC
Organism: Calopteryx splendens; assembly: GCA_002093875.1. Classification (NCBI taxonomy): domain Eukaryota; kingdom Metazoa; phylum Arthropoda; class Insecta; order Odonata; family Calopterygidae; genus Calopteryx; species Calopteryx splendens. Next base: position 53,981 of record LYUA01001517.1, read on the forward strand.
TATCTCAAGTGTGCGGCGATGGATGCGAGCACCTGGCGCAACAAATGTTTACTCGCCGAGGCTGATTGCATCCATCAGCTCGGCAACTTTCCCCATGATCTCCGGCGTTATCCTGGTCCGCCGTCTGAGAAGTAAGTACGCGTGTGCTTTCGGATCGGCAGTTCATTTAGCAGTTCGAAGATTCGATGTAAGCACGTGGTGACCAGCAACACGCCGGCAGTTTCTACCGAAAAAATGTTTCGATAAAAATGCACGCTAGTTTCCTTGAGTTACGTCCTTGTCAAGTAACTTTTATGAAACAATGATGTCATGTATTCCAACTAGTTGCAATTAGATGTTGTTAGGTACGCAGAGGAAAAATGCAAGCTTGGCTTGCCTCTTGCCTCCAGCTTCCCTCCATTTATGGAACAGTTCCACTATCGCATCAGAGCGGACGCCATGACATAACTAAGTATATCATTAATTACCTTTCAATGTCGATGCAATGGTCATTCAATATTATAGCTAATATTAGTATTTTAGCAAAATTTAAGTACTACAGAAAAATAAAATGGGAACATTAGTTTTTAATCCGAAGTATACTCTCTTCACTGACATAGGCAGAAATTTTTCCGGCTTGGAGTCTACATTCCCAAAAAGATTGATCAGATACTCAACAAAGGTTTTTTTAAATGATTAGCATCTCTAACGAATTAGTATTCCTCTCCTCCCAACATTAACTTATACATGTAATAGAAAGGTTTTTCAATTCTGCGCCACGGAGCTAATTCATTTGACCAAATTTAGCTACTGTTAACTCCCTTTTCTCGCATCTTTCATTACTCGACCTTTCCTTCTTTTTCAGTCGCCTTCGTGTTTACTTTCCACTGTTCTACGCACATGCTATCGCTTGTCAATTCCATTTATCTTCTTAACACTATGGCGGTCCGTTGTCAGAAAAGCGTTTTTATTTGGGGAAGTAGAAAAATAGCATACCTTGAGGTGGTGAGGTTTCCTAGCTACGCAGGTATAGAAGATATGTATCTAACCAGATTCAGCCGACGGCGGTTGTTCGGTAGGTAAGACAAAGATCTGTCAAAACTCGGGGGATTTAATTTTTCCTTGTCTCTCCTAGGATTAGTTTAGTACCTATGTTAGATGGTGTGATGTACCTAAATTTATTTCCTACTTGTCTCCCAATGCTATTACTAATTGTAAGCACACCGTGGCCAAAGATTCCATATGTCTTCGATTAGGGAGTGCTAAAATTGACACTATTTAATGGAGCTCTAAAATTCGGTGCTTATAATCCCCCTTTCAACTATAACGCTATATAACATTTTCTCAACTCACCTATCACCTTACCTCCATTATCGATTCATCCCCAAGCCCGAGACTCATAATAGAAACACCAGATTACACTCCAAAAGGGGATTTATTGATATAATAGAAAATCAAATTGAAATTCGTCATAATACATCCTCCTCTTATCCACTTAATCGTTTTGCGTAAATGTTGATAAAGCATTTAATATAGAGGTATAATAATCATTTCACCTCACCAGTACTATTCATTATGTATCTATTCTTATGCATTTATTGTGCATAATTATTAACTCAGTATAGCTCTTATTTTGCAATCATATTGTTCACTAACTGTCTTTATGCAATAATACAGGTTATTCCTGTGTAAAGTACTTCTACAGAGTGACCATTGAATGTAAACAGGGTCTAGACTATTGAAGCAGGGACAACACGTCCGCTTTGGAAAGAAAAATGCAGTTGCGTATTTGCCTTTTATTTCGTCTCGGCATATCAATTGTGATTGCATTAGATTGCTTATGTTTGTCCATTATGTAAAAAATTAAAGTAAAATTTAAGACTTTTGTCTCACTCGGTCTTAAATGGCCCACGAAAATAAATTGATAGCTATTTATTTATCTTTTTATATGCTGCATGTTCGTTCGGTGAGTGTTCCCGTGAGTCTCTTCGAAGTCTATAACTCGTACCCTCAAGTTTTATGCTTTGGGAAATAAGTACCACGTCGTGCGATCTAAATGGCGTCGCGTCATAAGAAGTGATTTTTCGCTCGTGAACCATTGAGCACGAGAGAAAAATGCCGCGTATCATGCGAATATGTTACATGTTTCATTGACAGGTTTCTAAGCTGAGACCCTTCGGCAAAAAACATGAACAAAGGATTTGACGGCGTAGACCGTGGTTCGATCTCTTATAATTCCTCTCAACGAGCTGGCACTCATGTTCCTCTCCACACACACCCCTCCCTCCCTTCAGCCAAAGGTCGGCCATGCTAGACTTACTTTTTCAACAATCGAATTTTATTAAATTGTACTTTGTTATTTATGCCTCGTCATTCTTGGCTTTGTCGGCCAACTTTGACAGTCGTTTCCAGCGCAAGTAGTTTGCTTCGCTTTGTTCCGACTCCAAAAAGTACACGCTGCCCACTAGAAGGTTTCATGTCTTTCTTGGACTGATTTCCGAGAATTTTCATCATCCACGTAGAGCCGAACTTCGCAAAAATAATTTCACATTTGGCTAGAAACAGCTTCCTGGAGAAAAGAGTTCCCGAATTGCTAGGACGTATTCCTCACCCTGAAGCCAAGTTTCCGTTCTCTTGAAGCGAAGACCTCGCCACTTCTTTATTTATGCTATTGCACACGTAATATCTTAAGAGTCAACGGCGGCTGGCAGAGAAAACCAGAAATGATAACCTCAACGCTAAGCAGATAATTGACCTTATAATGGCCGTTGCACACGATATCATTTCAGGCATAATATCCTACACAACAAAAAAGCCTGTTTCTAAAAATCAGACTTCGCAGACGATTAAATATGTCCATCAAGTTTGTTTTTATCAAATATTTCCATCAAATATATCTAATCCACAAAACCCTTTACGTTGTAAATTATTTAGTTAATTATATTAACTTAACTTTCGACAAAATTGACGGTGGCTTTATCTTCGCATTCTAGCATGTAGGCGTAATTTACAGGAAACCAAATAAGTATTTTTAAGCATTAAGGAACAAACCATTAAAAACATGGGTTGAAAATCGAATTTAAATTTTGTCCTCTACGGTACTCTGTTTTTGCTTCTCTTAAAAAGATTTTGTATAAGCACCAGTATAGAGAAGTGTTACTTCACAAGAGATTTCGGAATTAAGCTATCGCTTTAAAGAGGTATTCTCAATTGAACACTTATCGAGTGAATCCTCGACATTTCCTCAGTTAACGTCAAGGTATTTGAACACGTTCAAACGTCCTGTGTCAGAAAATGAAAGGAACCCCTTGTGCACGATTTAATGTGTTCTTGGTCAAATAAATCTTACAAGAAATTCTATTTAGTCATTGGAATTTACGAATGAAAATGAAAAAATAATAATTTCTTGGTTTGGTTAGAACACATGAAATACGCTACGAGCGTATGGGATCAATCTCATACAATATCGATTCGAGAATTGAAAATCATAAGAAGAAATGCCCCCAGGTTGGTAAAAAAAATTCTATAAGAATTCAAAGTGCCACGCATTTATTTGATAAATTAGAAGTGGGAGTCTCCGGAAACATGAGGGCTTCGTGTTTGCGGATAATTGCTACAAAGACGATAAGTCGTGCGGTTTTACGTGTGATAACGAGGGAATGATCCACGCCACGCACTATGTGGGCAATGCAGGCAGAAATGGCAAAATAATAGAGATATGTGCATTTTCCGAACATAAAGATTCAAAGATTCGATTTTACCTCTCACAGTTAGCAGCCGAATTACGAATAGGAGCAATAGTAACATTTTAAACACGTGTCTCTCATTTAAAATTTATTTCTCCTTTGTCACCCCCTTGTGTTCAGTATCTCCTTGCTACAGCTCGCGGCGTATTCTGCGAATGTTTTCTTAAACATATTTTTTAAGTTACAGAAACCAGCGAAAAGAGAACATATAGGAGCTGTTCGCGTCTTTTGTAGCAAATTATTCGAATTGGCAACGGAAAGCGTGCACAGCGTTCATCCTTCAGCGCGATAGGTTTCGGACGAAGTTGCCCTGCTCACCAAAACTAACAAATAAAAGTTTTTATTCGAAGAGAATTTATGCAATGCACTTAATCGTTTTGCATAAATGTTGATAAAGCATTTAATATAGAGGTATACAAAAAGAAGTTATTCGAAGAATAGTAGCTTTACTCAGCCATTCAAGTGTCGTTTCAAAGTGGGAAATAAAATATGACCATTTATGCTTCAATTCAGCCTCATATTCAATTCACCTGTTACGCTCTCATTTAAAATCGTATTCCGGTTTTCCATAACTCAAATCGTGCCCTGAGATTTATTATTATTATTAGATTATTTTACCAGATAATGACAATAATGTAAATACGTATTTCAATGGAGTATCATTGCTCAAAGCATTAGGAGTTTCTTTCAAGCATTAGTCTTTCCCGATCTAAGGTGAAATATTTAACATTAATAAGTCACCATGAATAAATTCGGCTGTAATTTTAAATGGCATTAATTTAATATTATAGCAATTAATGTTACAGTATTGTGATCCAAGCTTGTTCGCGTTTCCATACGCATGATTATTTTTTTAAATATAAACGATTAAAATAATTTTAAGGATATTGGAGCAGAGCAGGTCGTGCGTGTATTTTTTATGACTTAAAACTAATTGATGATGGATAAACATATCAGAACATTGAGAGTAATGAGTTAAGAATAGCTGGTCATTGAACATATTAGCGCAATACCGTGCCACAAATGCAGCACTCACGCACGCACTGAGGGAAGTCTGCATAAATAAACCGTGCTCATATAAAAAATATTATGCACTTTCTAATAACTCGAAGTTCAGCCGTACAAATGATATAATTTTAAAGTAAACTACGATTCAATCGAGGGCCACTTCGGTATAGAGATAGAGACGCGGTCAAGAGTTTGAAAATCTTTGCTGTGGTCTAACAAAGACGCGTAACGGTCTTTGAGTCTCGTTTATCCACGATTCCGTCTTCCATTCAGCTCTTTCAGTGAGTCCACGAGCCGTCAGGGTCATGATTTAATTCGATCCACTGCCTGAGGTCAGCCTTCTGAATGGGATCAAGAGGCGCTCAAGATATGGAGTGAGGGCGAGGGCTTTGCCGAGGGTCAAGAGAAAGGCGTAAGATGTGTCAATTCACATAAGACTGAAACGGCTATATCTCCAGAGCTCAGGAGCCTATTAAGATGAATCTGATAAAAACAGTTGGAAAGGTGAGATTTCGTGAATAATGAGACAAATATGGTGCAGACTGCGTCTTTTCCTGTTTGAGTATCCATCAACCTGTTTCCCTAAACTTTCCAATCCGCGCCACGCTTTCTGTGATTACTCTGGCGTCAAAGTTTCAAGTTAACGCTTACTGAAGCAAAATATACCGGACAGAATTGGCTTCGCGTTTTTTTTTTGAGAGGAGATGATTAAGCCTATTTCTTCTTCAACCGAAATACATAATTTAAAGAAAATGTTTCCAATGCCTGTAACAGACGGCGTCGAACGGGTTGTTCTCTACGACTTGGAAGAAAGCAAAACGATTCTAAAATGAAACTACGAGTACATGAACATCCTTTGCAGTGTGGGCATGTAATGCATTATCAATGAAAGTGATTTTGTGTTGTTCAATTAAAAAAAATACAAGCAATATACCATCGTTGGCAGGTGAAACTTTATGTGAATGCCGCGGTTTATTTCAATGTACCATTTAAATTATAGTGACGTTGCAATTTTTCTCCAATAAAACGCTCGTGCGAGTTAAATTCGCCGGTTCTTGAGGGATAAAAACGAAATATCGGCACGATGAGTACGATATTCCACTGCCTTCTGCGCGTATTTAACAAGGAACGTACTTATGCAAAAAAAATTCACAATGAAAGAAATCATTCGCCTGAACAGGCACTCGAACTCAGATCCCTCGATTTCCGGCCGAGTTAGCCAGTTAAACTATTTAAGCATCCTCATACACCGTGAATTTTTGAGTGCTTTAAACGGAACAAGATGTTCTTACGAATTGCCGTAAATGCAAATCCACGAAGTACGGCAACGTAAGAATGTACACCAACACCACACCACACAACACCCTATAATCAGCTTACGTCGTCACAGAAACAGTATTTTACTAGTCCACCAACATTCGGCGATTTCATTCGCCCCGCCCTCGTATTGTATTATTTCCGTGACCGTTGACCGATGGTTGGAGGCCCCTGCTCATGTAATAAAAGGTACGTAATTAGAACTTCACTCTCTCCCTCTCGCTTTCAGAAAAAAAACGAATGAGAAAGTGTGCCAGAAAAAAGTAGCCCACTGCAAAATGGCGTGATGAAGGAGAACATTACATAGGCGAGCATCATTAATTATATCAATCCTCTTAAGCCGGTTTCAGGACCCAATTCCGCCGGCTATGCGCGCGCAGGGTATCCCTTTCCCTGCAAACCCCCCCCCCTCCCCCGCGCAGTAGTCACATGAAATTTCTTTCA
>LYUA01001517.1:69556-79610 GCA_002093875.1 Calopteryx splendens
GCTATGGCGTCACGTGTGCCTCTACCTTTCCTAAACCCAAAATGATCCTGTCCCAAGAAATCGTTTCCACCAAGTAACGACTGATACCACCAACTGCAATTGAAGTGACAGAATAGCACTGAAAGAGAGTAAGGTTGGTCAGACACGAATGACCCGGAAGGAAAACATGCTGATTACTGGACAGAAAAGGAGATGTAAAACAATAGAGACGATTTAAAAAAATCCTGCCGCCAACAGTAGAAATAATGGCAAGGAGATAAGACGGTAGTTTGAGACATCATTTTTCGGTTCAGATTTGTGAATTGGAAATAATTTTTGCGATTCTCCTCTTGGAAAGGCAAGTACCAAGGGGAAAGAAAAGATTCAGTAGCAGACTTATAGGTAAGCCAAGGGAGGATGCACATTTACGAACGAATATGGGGCTAAGACCATCAAGGCCTGCGGAACGATGAATGAGGATTTTTCAGAGGTATTCAAAAGCCTCCCGGGGATCGGTCTGTATTTGAGAAAGGCAGTGGTTAAAATTAGAGTGAGGGGGTGAAAACAGATAATGGAGTGTTTGGAAGGAGGCGTATGACATTCAGAAAAGAATTTGAGAAACATAGTTGGCCTACCTGATCCCACAGCATTAACATCGTCATGGGAAACAATCTGGAATTCGTGGACGTTTACGGAGGCGATTAACAAAAGATCAGATTTTTTTGGTATGGAAGTAATACATGAAGTGTGTACTCCTGTACTCTGTGCATACTCCTTGAAATAGCGATTTACTCCTTGTAATAGTGATAAGCGATTTAGAGTAGCGGCGTAGTTCAGTGAAAGTGCACCGAGTGTAGTCGTTCGGAAAAGTTTTGTAGAGGTACCTCACGCCCGATTCCTGTTACCTAGAGTGTATATTGTGTCCATCTAAAACCACAAGGGATTGTTTTTGTCTTCGCTTTCAAAGTGGAAATTCGTGACAGTAAATAAAATGAACAAGAAAAAATACCTGCATAAGTTTCAACAGAGTAGGGAAGAACTCTCATCAAAAGATTATGGCTTTCATTTTAAACTTTTTGCCGAACAATTCAAAGCATATGAAAAGCAAAAACTTCCGTTTTCCTCAGCTCGACAAGTTTCACATTCTTTTTTGGCCTCTTTATTAATCAAAAACACGTGTGATTGTAAATTTTCGTATTCTTTTCCCGTCATTTCTAATTATCTGTTGAGGGATCTGATGGGTGGAGTAGATGGTGACAGCTGATTTTACGAGTCCGGCTTCGAAACCCGGCGGCAGCGGATTTTTCAACTGTACTCCCATCGCTACTTAGGAGCTGTGTGGAGACTTTCACGAACCTTAAGTACCCAGTCTGTCAGATGGTATGTTAAAATGAGAATCTCGACAACCATCTTCCCCTGACCTTCCCCTTCCCCACCCTTCCTCTGACTCTGAATTCTGCCTGCTCTTATGTTATTCACCAATCTCAAAAGACGAGAAATAACCTTTGACCAAAATGGCCTTCCCTGAAAATCTATGCCGCATAAGTCCATGATGGATGCCGAGTCTTTAATTGGAATTCAATCTAAGCACAATTTTTATCCACATTCCCCCAAGTTTTTTTTATTCCTGGAATTCCGATCTAAAATATCGATTCGTTCTTCCCCAAATCCTCGTGAAACCAATCTTACTTTCTAGATTTTTCTTCACGCGTTCAGGATCACTATTCCAATTACTTTCGAACGAAACATGTGCGGATGGGCGCCACCGGCAAAACTTCACCATTCAAATCATTCGACCGAATAAAAAGTCTTGCCTGGTGAGCGAAATCTGACATCAACCTAACCCTTCCGCTCGGAACACAAGCGGTTGAAAATTTGACGGCCGGGGAACTCGGAAAACATGCGACTATTACCTCCGTAAAAACGGCGACGGCCCTTCCCATACCGAGAGCAACGTTGGCAGGAACGTATCTACGAGCGGGACCACCTGGAGGGGCGAGGTTGCGAGACACCAGCGAAATATGTACTCGGAAGGCCTGGGGAGTTGCACACTGCGCTGCAATGAAAATCGCGCACTCGCTAGGGCAGCGAACTCCTCAAGGTCGCTGCCTTCGTATCTCACGGATTGGAATGGGATCGCGGTGACGTCGGCCGGGAATACTGCTGGGGGAGGGGAAGAGATAGGGTTGGTGAGGAGGGCCCAAGGGAGAGTGAAGGTAAAGGCTGCCAGAAATTGAGCTGGAATTGGGTAATGGGTCACGCATCATACATTTGCCTACGGGCCGTGCGATGAAATCGAATATAGCAAAAGTGCCGATGCGCAGACGACATTTCGATACAAATTGACTACACATTTCGTATCGCAAAATCAATCACATTCACATTACAACCGATGATTTGACGTCATTAGAGTGTATGTTGATTTGCACCCTCCCTCTTGCCTACGATACATTACCGCTCGGTATATTCGTCCTATGTCCTCCTCCATATATTTCATTTGAAGGTCGGCATTGAATGGATTATTGCTCAGTCCACATTTGCATTCCGACGTCCATTTCATATCGCAAGTTCACCGCGGTCAACAAATAGCAGTGGGGAACAACCATAACTAGGTGCGGGTCAGAAAGCGTACGTGCCGTCATTAGCGTAACGCCGCCGTGGGAACGTGCGTTCTTACTATCGCAACTCGTTGTTTGGAACGCTACCAACTTACAATGTAGGTGGCGCAATGGAAATCGGAGAAGGGATATGTGAATTGTAACATGATAATCGACAAAAGTAGATGCGGGTAGACCAGTTCATGCTTGATTATTCTATTTCGAAGAGTTGGTAGATGCAAGTGGCCCTGGATGGCATAGTAATTGTTTTAAAACATATGAATTCCCAATTTTTAAGCAACCATTCTTATTAAACGGGTAAGATAAGTATAAGATATGCACTCTGAAGTCGAGAGAGCAAATTTACTGTAAACTACGGAAAATAATTATGAAAGTCAATTTTACAAATACATACAAAGTTTCATTGCCATTAAAAAAAATTTATTAAAGCATTAAAACAAAAATACATAAGGGTTCTACTTTCGTCTGACATTGGCTATGTGCTTTTCTCTTGTTCAAAATCAACTTCTAAATAGGGCAGAACTGAGTAACGATGGTAACGAAAGAGGCAGTGGGAACGCGAGTTATTTGGTCACGTTGGAACGCACAATGGTAGTGGAAACGGGACATCAGCAAATTCTCATATTGATATACGATGCGTGCGAAAGGTTTGAACGTGACGATAGGATCTTGGGAGAGAATGCTAGTCGATATTCATTCACGAATCGACCTGGCATGACTCACTAGCGATGCGGCTACTGTTGACTCGTGGAGGGTTGCCGCCAAGACCTCGAATACATTATTTACAATCGCAGTTTCCCGAACAAAATATTTAAGTGTATTTTTTTTAAACCTGGATGATAATCCGCGATTCAACTGAAGAATTTTGAAATATTAAAATTCTCAGCAACTTAATATATTCATTAAAAAATTATATTCAATTCAATTATTATTTTAGTGTGTTATTTTTTTCCTCGCTTCCAATTATTTTTTTCGCGTCACTTGGAATATTTTGCTTCCCGTTCACATTAATTACCTTGTGGCATTATCAAGTATCAACCCAAACGTGTATTGTGATCAAAAAATATTTTGACACAGGTGAAATGTGTGGAAATGTTTTTTCATTAAAATAAACATTAAATATCAAACTAATGGCTGATTTTATAAATGCACGATTTCGTCGTTCGTCACGTTCGGCAAGTTTTACAATTTACTTCCGCATCCATTCGTTCGTCAATCCATTGTTTAATTTGGACGACTCAAGGGAATTCGTCCAACGTATATCGTCTATTTTCATTTTGTTGACGAATGATCTATGCCCCAATACAAGCGATCCTTCGTTAACGAATGTACCGCGTGAGCGGTGGGAGGGGAACGAAATCTCCGGATAGGTTTACATTTTCACTCCGTCATTGTGAGAATAAGGGAGGAGAGACAAGACAACTATAAACCGCTCTCTCATTCTCCCACGTGTCACCATTGCATCGAGGACGACCCGGTAGAGAGAAGTGCGGGGGCGGGGATAGATCGGCGGTTGGGGGGAAGGGGTGGAGCGAGGCAAGGGCGTTGAAAATAGAACCGTGGGTCCCACGCGCGAGCAATTGCAAAATGCTCAGTGGCCCCTTTATTGTGTCGCCTCTATGGAACTCATTGCCGTGCGAAAGACGGCCCAATCCCACCCTGAATGCATTTGTGGGAATCAGGCGTCTGTTTACGTAGGATAACGCCCGCGGGTGCTATCCGTCGCACTTACCGTTCTTGCGACGGTCGCATGATGACCAACCAATCGGTCAAAAGAATGTCCGGTCCAGCAAATGATCCCTGGGACTGAATGTAGGTTGGATTGACATAAAAGAAAGCTCCGTCCACACTATCAATAAGCATTGCTTTGACAATGTGCTTATACCCTATCCGAAAATATTGCACCAATCGGGTGCAAGTCATAGTCATTCATTGCATTTCTCCTCGGTTGGGTGAAGATCAAACCTTTCTCAATTCGCTACAAACAAATTTTTCATAAATAACTAATCGTCTCAAGTACGACAACCACATTCGGTGATAATTTAATTTTGAAGTAATATACTTTTTTTTAATTCTAACCACCGGTTAGGATAAATTTCTAATGGACACTCGACACTAACATCTCAACTACCCGCACTATAATAATCCATTCTTCATTTCCGCATATTTTCTGACACCCTTCATTCCGTCCATCATGCCTAATCTTTTTCTCATTCTACCTCGTTTACTGAATATTCTCCCCTCTATCACTGTCTTCAACAATCCATCGCCACTCAGCACATCCTGCATCCACTTCTCTTACCTTCTTTGGATTTATCTCAGTAGCCTTCTCTCCTCCCCCACCATTCGCAAAACTTTTTCGTTCGTTTTACTTTCCTTCCATTCCACTTTTTCCATCCTTCTCCATACCCACATTTCAAAAGGCTACAACTTCTACTTGTCATCTTGCCTCAGCGACGAAGTTTCCGGCCTATAAAAAACTATGCTGCATATCAACGTCTTCACCAGTCTTTATTTTAAGTTCATGACTAAGGTTCTTGTCATCAACTCTCTCCTCGAAATAAAAGCTTTACCTAATGCAAGTTCTCCTTCTAACATTCTTACTCCATCGCCCACTTTCCTCTGAAACACTACTTGAATAGCTAAAATGATCTCCCTGCTCAAGTTTATACCACCTTCTTTGATGTTTATCTTTGGTTTCCTGTCTCGAGAACCTCAGTACCTTCGTTTTCTTCTAATTTATTTTCATTCCATACCTATCACACTAGCTCAGCAATGACTGCAACACTTGGCTGAGTGGCTAAATAAAGCTTGATCATCTGTAAATCTGACGGACATGATCATCTCCTCTCCTACTTTCACTCCTACCTCTAGTACTTTCCACGCCTCCGATACCATTTTCTCCACATATACGTCAAAAATAAAGGACAACCATGCTTTAGCCCCAGGTCTATTAATGCCCACCCTTTTTTTCCATCCATTACCTTCACCTATCCCGTCTGATACATTTACAGAATACATCCTGGTTACACTCAATATTCCTTTCTTTTAATGACCTCATTACTACTATGGCGTCACGTGGTCCTCTGCCCTTGCTAAACGCAAACTGATCCTCTCCGAAGTAGTCTTTTGCCCTCTTCCCCATCCTCTTATTAATGATCCTGAGAACTACCTTTGCTGCTTGTAAAATGAAACTTATTGTTCTTTAGTCTTCACATACTGCTGCTTTTCCCTAGTTTGAGTTGGGAATTAATACTGATCTAACGAAGTCTTCTGGCCGCATTCCACCCTCATAAATTCTTCGAAAGATCCCATAAAAACCCCTTCCTCCATGTTTTCCTGAACTATGTAGTAATTCTTTAGGGATGCTATCCACCACAGCCTAGTTCCATTTAATTTCCTTTAGTGCCTTCTCTATCTCGCAATCCAGTATGCCTTAACCTAAGGTATCATCTTCGACAAATATTTTATTTTTATGTCCAAGCTCACGGGGTTAATGTCTTTACCATACCCTATTCGTAGCTATCCGTAATAGATCTACGTGTTCTTTCCATCTAGCTTCTGCTTCGATTAATGTTTTTCTTGCTATCTCTAATATTGTGCAAAGATTTTTATTTCTGATATCCTGACAGTGCTTTCACTGGCCTGTACAGCGCACCCATTTCAACCTGTCTCTGTAAACTCTCCATCATATCATACTGCACGTTGCTTTTGCCTTGTTTCTCGCCTTAGTTTATTATGTAAATCTTTCTACGTCGTTCTCCTAACGCTGAGTTTACGGTCTTTCATTTCCTTATCTCGTCTATTTCTCTAATCAACTTTTCTGCAATCCATGGTTTTATCAATCTCTTTCTATTTACTTATCCTATTGTTTCATTTGCAGCTTTCGTTATTCCTTCTTTGAGCTGTTCCCATCTTTCGTCTACCGTACCCATCCCATTTTCCTCACTTAGAATTCTCTCAACCTCTTCCAGGTACTCCCATCTCTTCGTCCCCGTTAGTGCTTCTACATTCCATCTTCTCCTCCGTCTTCCCTCCAATACGCTCTTGAATTTTGCATTACACATTTTGAGCATAAATTATGGTCTGAATCTGAATCCGCTCCAGGAAAACTGTGTGACACTGTTCCTAAATCTATGCCTAACCATAAAGTAATATAATTGATACCTCCCCGAGTATCCCGGCATTTTCCCTGAGCACCTACGTCTTGTAGTGATTAAACCAGGTATTAGTCATAACCTGAGAAATTCTATTGCTTTCTCCTCGCCGTCATTCCTTATTCCTAAGCAGTACTCCCCTACCTCACTCCCATCTCTCCCTTCTCCCACCACCGTATTCGAATCCCCATCACAATCAAGTGTTTTCCCCCAGGAATACAATCATTTATCTAGTTGGTCGTATACACTTTTTACCTTTTCCTCCCTATGATTACTTTTCGGGATGCAAACCAGAATAGGTACCACATTCGTTGGTTTTGGTTTAGTAAATACTAATAATATTGTACCATTGACGCATATTTAAATTCTACGAAGGACTACCCAAAGTTATCGAGAATTAGAATACTCCGCCAAAACCAGTAGCAGTACGAACTTGTGTCGCTAGATGCCACTTCGTGCGTATTTCAGCTGAATACCTGACAAGCGGCATCTTTACTGGTGCACTGTTCCTTAGTTTTTGTTACATCATGTTCTTCTCTGTCTGCGATGGAGGATGTTTTTCGAGGATAAGCTAAAAATAAATACCAACTAATTATTATGAGAGTGAATTTCTGAGATATCCGTAGTGGATATACTCATGCAACAATTTTGATGCCTTATCTTTCTATAAGTTCCTAAATTTCATAAATTGAAATCAGATGCCATAAATTTTTGCGACGATAAAGATGCTTCTAGGTATATAATGACTAAATGTACTCAACACAAATATTGAATATTAGAAAATGATTTTTTATAATAAAAGGCATAGGCCTTGGAAAGTTTAAACCAAGAGTTTGCCATTCGATTTGTCTGATAAGAGTTGTAAATGCTTATCTATCAGAACGGCGACGAGTACGCTTTGACGATTTCATGTGAATATTTATGAAACCTGAAGTTGCATATCATGAATAAATTAAAATACATCAAGGATGAATCCAATCGAATGAAGAACTGAAAATGCTTCAATTATAATCGCTAAACTAATATTGCTATTGAACAAAGACACATTCCAATTTTCACAGTGCATCTAAAGAACTCATTAATTACACAACTTCAGCACTTTATGTACATAGCGAATCGTTTTACTACCTTATCACTGGTCCATTTCACCAAAATAGATTGCTATCTCAAATAAGTGAAATATTCCCCTAGCTTTAAAATGAGTTTATCTTTAGTAAATAAAAGGTAACAAACCTAACAGCCTCAGAAACAAAAATTAATCGGCAGAAGAACCCAAATTGACTAAATCATCACAGTAATCAACCCGAATCGGTCGGCTTGGTAGGTGAGGGTAGAAATCACCCTGTACTAAGCACAACGGCGGGTGAAATTCGCACATCAGGGCAGGGGGAGGGTGAGTTCGTTTACCTGTACCGCCTATGATTTCCGAGGGTGACCTGGTTCCCGAAAAATGGTACCCAGCTTGGGTGAAGCTGAGGGTGCCCAGAGTCGGTCGTCGCCGGGAATCGAACCCTCCGGTCAGCAGCCCAGCGCTCTAACCACTGGACTACCAAGCCCCTATGGACTAAATAGTAATTCATTATACAGCTATTCAAATTCGTAGAACCACGCGGTGAAATCCACATTTCCCTCTTCGCAGATTAACTCGTCATAAGCCATAATAATTCATTTTAATGTAGAAACTCAAAGAGCTTGTTTTTCTTCCCTCTTCAGGAGGAGAGCGACGGACCGTAGTAGCCCGGATAACCAGCTGGAGACGGAAGAGGAAAAGAAACAGAGATGGAGGTCCATTCGGATTATCTACTTTACCATGTTCCTAATGTCACTAGGATTCAGCATCATTCTGACTGGAGTTTGGCCCTACCTGGATAAAGTAAGTAAACTCCACCAAAAGAAATAGATCTCCAAGAGCGCGAAGCGAATTTTGATGAATTTTGCACAATAAATAGATTCATCTTCATGTTTGCGGTAAGATTCCCTGCTCAACGCTCTATCGCCCAGGGCTTGAAAAAAAGGGTTTGGTAATATTTTGCTTATAAACCACGTCGTAAAAATGTAAAAAATAGTGCACATTTATTTTTGAGAAAATTTGTTTCATAGTTTTTTCCCTTGGCCTATATCCCATATTGAACCATTTAAGCTGTTTAACAGTCTATTATCGCCTATCAGGCGTTGGTCTCGTAAGAGGAGGAAATAAAGAAACTTGTCTCCAAATGCAATTGCCTCAATAACGGCGAAATTATGTCGCAAATTTATGTGCCCTTTCATGTAAAAATAAATTAAAACAAAAATACCACGCATGAAGTTTTTTTATAAAAAAACTTTCATTCAACTTTCATATTTTTTTAACGCGCCTCGTAGGTAATACTTACGAGCCACACTAAAGATTCACAAGCGCTGAAAATAAAAGCGAAGAAAGTCGACAGGGTAGAGAGTATTTACGAGCACATTCATTTTTCGATTTATGTCTCCCTGATCGGGGAAATTTTTCACCACCTTTCAGTGAGTGTGTGGAATATCATAAAATAAAATGTTACAGCCTACAACTGAAGAAGCACTCGGCAATAGCTTTTACCGGAAGTTTTTACCATACTTTAAAAAGTAATAAAAGTTAAATTTAAATTATATATATTAGTATACGGCTATATTGTATAAAATGCAATAAGTGCACATGTAAGTACACTTTAAAAGAACACAAATAATTACTTTAAATTAAAGTGTAAGTATTGTCACATGTTTCCAGTAGGTATTCTGAAGCTGCGGATATCCTTTTCTTTAATGCCTTTTCTTAGTTTCATTTCTTTAGAAACCAAAGTTGGCGGCCGCCTCTTCCACCCTCCCGAGGATAGTCAATCCCGCATATCGCTCCTTTTGTTGTTTTAGATTGAGGTTCGATGGTCTATGTTAAGCACGAACTACTCTAAAATTAAAAACAAAATCGTCGTTTTCATCGGCCATTCCCGGATCTGATATCATTTTATCAAATGTTTCGATACTTAAGACTATTTTCCCGAGATTATGAAGAAATGGAATGATTCATGACTTTTTTTCACTGAATACCCTCACTGACAACGTAAGATGAAGCATGCCATGGCAAGGATGTGGTACTCTGTTGAATTCATTGTTATAAACTTATACAGGACGGAACTCATACCGTATGAGCTATAAAAATGAATGCTAAAGAGACAAATATATCATCCATTTCCGTGTTCACATGGTCCGTGGCCAACAAAATATAATTAAAACATCATCACAGTAATCAACCCGAAGGTCGGTTTGGTAGGTGAGGGTAGAGGTCAC
>LYUA01001517.1:79643-93874 GCA_002093875.1 Calopteryx splendens
AATCAACCCGAAGGTCGGTTTGGTAGGTGAGGGTAGAGGTCACCCAGTGCTAAGCCCAACGGTGTGTGAAATTCACACATCAGGGTTGGGTGGCCAGTTCTTTTCCCTGTATCGCCTGGGATTTCCAAGGATGACCTAGTACCCCAAAAATGGCCAGTGCCCACTGGCCCACTGGACTACCGCGCCCCTTAATTAAAACATAACTATCATAAATTGATCCAAAATAAAAAAATACCTCCGTCACAGTCGGCTCCATAATTCATTCCTACAAGACACCTCCCTCCCTGAATGCCATTTGCGTCCCCATTCGTTTGTGGTAACCCAAAATGCCCACATAAATTTCCAAGTTGAATCCCAGGGGGGGAGAGCCACCATTGCAAAAATCACTGACAAAATAGTAACATCAGCAACAGGTGGTACTCCAACTAGGGGGAGGGCACCCCAAAATAAGACCCACCCCCAAAAAAGTGATGGCAGATCGCCCCATAGCAACGCCATTGACTCCCCCTGATCCTTCCACAATTCCACTGTTCTTGCGGGATTAATTGTTAAGGCATGTTTTTCGGGAATAAGAAAGAATCCCCCTACCTTTAACCATGACATGTAGTATTCCATTTCTGAGTCCCGTGCTTTGTTTTCTCCTTGCAGATGGATCCAGAGGCTGGGAAGGAGTTTATGGGTTTTGTGGTTGCAGCGAATCCCTTTGCTCAGATGCTGTTCTCGCCTCTGGTGGGATGGTGGGGCAACAGACTGGGGTCCATCCGTTTGCCAGTGATGGCCTCCCTGGCGATCTTCACAGCAGCCTCGGCCGGATACTCTCTCCTTGAGGTTTTCCCATCACATAGGAAATACTGGATGGTGGCTACACGCTTCCTAGTGGGCATGAGCTCAGGTTAGTTTTTTCCTGAATATTTCAAGTTCACATGGGACTGTCACCACACAAACCCAGAAAATAGGGGCATAAGTACTTTTTAGAATAGAGAGAGAGAGCATTTCTTTGTCAAATTCAGATTTAATTCTTCTTAGAAATTCATTTCCATCAATAATATGGCTACTAAAATATACTTGGACTATCATGATATTCACTGATGATAAAAAATAACCAATTTTTGTAAATGTCTACAGAAGCAGAAAGCATTTTTTGCGGACAGCATTAATTAAACATTCAGCCACTGCTGAATTTGAAGTTTCCTTCTTCTAACAATTTATATTTAACCATTACTTTTGATTTAGTGTATACTAGAAATCATTTAACCACAAAAAATTCATCAGTAAATCATTATCCATTAAACAAGGTTGAATTAATGTAACACAGTCAGTGAAGATCTAGTCTATTGACCTTCCCCATGAAAGACTGTAAATAATGCTAAGTTCGTATGAAAAAATATATTACTATTGAAACTGAAACTCTTTGCTATATTTTCACTTTGTGCCAGGAAAGTCAAATAAATAATAAAAATGGTGGATATGTTTCACCAAAACAATCACTTCTTAATGATTTCCTGATATGACTATTTTTTTAATACCTCTTTAAAAATAAGCTGAAATCATTAGTCAAATTGTTAAGTTATGAAGTAAATTCAAACTTCAATCGAGTCAATAAACAATGGATATAAGTGAGTAGTGGCATAGCCAGAAAATAATTTGTACTGTACTTTAAGATTTCTCCAATCCAATAGCTTTATTGGTATATTTATTATTATAGGTTTTTTCGGTGCTTTACTTGTTATTGGTACTTTTCCTAGCCCAAATGAAAATTATACTTTGCATGTAATTACCAATAATACTCAACTTATTCAGTTATTTTTTGGGGAGTAATATTTAAGGGGGCCAATTAGTACAATTTGTGTAGCCTAATCAGCCCCCTCTGGCTATGCCACTGTATGTAGGTGATTAACCTCCTGTCGTGACTAATTAATGATGAGTTATGATTGTTAATCATGTGACTGAGGACCAATGAAAGGTTGGTGAAACTGGATACCTAACCTACGGCATGGGAAATTCAAAAGCACATACAAAACCTAGATTCCTATTTAAAATGAAAAAAATGCAGAGATGTCAGTAGATTTACTAATTTCTCCAAATCCTTATTAAAATTGAGCAATACATTTTGTTCTATTTCAGGCATCATGTATTACAGCTACCTATGGCTAACATCTTAATATGTAGTTTGGCAACAGAAAGCTAAAGGGGGTATATTAAAAAAAGCTGCATTTACGCATAAATGAACCACCACTCAAGATTAATTTTGCCACCTGCATCAACTACACCTTTTGTGGATGCTGAAAACTCACATTCAAATTAAATAGATATCCATATTGCCATCTACACATTTAAGAGCATATCCAAAAACCGTAAATTCAAGCATGCAGAGGAAAGTTTGGCTAACATTGTGAAAATAAAGTTGCCTGATTCAAATAGCACCCACTACAAAAAATGGACTATCGCCATCTGTCCTCAACATTCCCTTTTTTGCTATTGATTACATGCAGCACATTAAGAATGAATGGAACAAAACTAAAAGTAAGCCAAGATAGATGTGAACTGTCTTAAAAATGTGAGCATATTGAAGGCATTCAATGTTCACCAAATTCAAAGACATTAAATTTATTTATCACTGATTTGAATGAAAGTGCACTTTTTTCTGTACCTCATAGAGCATGACATTGATGGTTTCAGCCAATATTGCTGTTTGCCGATCTTATGTATCAGCAGCCACTATGATCGGAGAACGTACAGCAGCCATTTCTATGGTGTCCTTAGCCCAAACTTTGGGTTTCGTTATTGGACCTGGTGAGTACTGGTTTGTTTGCTTTATAGCAATTGTATGTGTATGTATTTAAGTCTCCTTGTAAAGGACTTCAATTTGTTTCACGGTGAATCATTTCTCTTTGCATGTACCTCCAAATGTATTACAAGGCCTGCAGGCAGCTGTTACTCCATTAGGTGATCGAGGTTATAAGCTCTGGGAAGGTGAAGGAGGTAAGAAGATCTCAATGGATATGTACACTGCCTCTGGATGGATAAATGTATTCATGGGAATAATAAACATACTGCTCTTTACTCCATGGATTTTTAAGGAAAGGCGAATAGCAACTGCTGAAGCTATGCAAAGTTCAGGAAAAGATAATGGTGAGTGGTGTCTTTGAAAGTTTAAAACAATTATGACTAAGAGATTGAAGATAAAATTGAAAGAAAAAATGTTCATAATTAATTTTCTCAAAAAATAGTAGACCAACAGTGCAAAAAGTATATGTATTTTAAATAAGTCAATATGACCAATACTTTTTGAAAAATAAAAATACCATAACTTCCAACCTTTCACTCATTACAGCCAAAGAAGTATATGCTTGTATGAAGCCCGACTACGTAGGTGCCTGGACATTGATTGTCGCCTTTTTTGTTCTAGTCTTCAATTTTGTTCTATTAGAGACGTAAGTACATGTATATATTATTTATCAATACCTAAATAATACTGGCAAAATTAAAGTTTGGGCAATGTGTATCTACCAAAATAGTCATACTCACCCAAAAAATCTACTGGTGAAGCCTTCTTGATATTCTGGCCAAAGATGCTGTTCCATCTTTGGCCAGAATAACCATTTTAAAAGCTGAGCAACTTCCATCCTCAGGGCTAATAAGCACATTTAATTTTCTGACAGGGTCGTATATATCCTCATCTTAGCCTTAGGTACATTCTAATTGATAAGCCTACTTTAGTGCCCCCTAATTTGCATTTTATTCCTGTGGCTTACATTCTTTGCACCTGTTTGATTCCTTTTTAAAATTGGTTTCCTTGTGTTAGGTGAATATCAGGTCATTGTCAAGTCTTCCACCATCTTGTTCTTCTAACGCTATTTTGGTAAATTCCATGGCTTTCATACTAGTTAAGAGTTGATTTGTTCATGCACAGAATTTCATCTTTGATCTTGTGATGGGGTTAATCAATTATAATAGAGGTTTTCCTTGTTGCCCACACCTTATGCACCCTCACTGCCCTTGTATTCTTGCTTTGGTGGTGCTGGTCTCTTCATTGTTTGACACCATTTGTTCTCAGTCAATCCTTAATGTATCTCTTCAGTTTTCTAAATACCTTCCCTTGCATGGTTTTGAGTATCACTTGGAGGGGTTTCAACTCTATTTGAAGATCTTTATTGCTGGATACTGTTATTGACTGGCAGATAAGTGTTCACAGGAGGCCCTGTTACATTACAGCATTGTGACGGGCCTACACAGAAGGGAATAAAACCTGTGAGGAAAAACCGAAAGGGGTATACCTATAAGACAGTGAAAAAAGCAGCAAAAAATATTTACTCCTTAAAAAACCAACTACAATGTGAGAGAAGCATTGAAAGGCTTTGTGTACTACCCAGTTGGTCCCATCTTCTTTTATATTACGTAATGGTAGGCATCCATTCTTCACCTTATCTGTAGCGGACTTGGATATTCTTGGATCCTACATTCCACCTCCTTAGGAAATCCAAGTCCCACTGCAATGAATAGAAAAACTCAAGTGCTTCTAATTCATGTACTTTTTTAATTATACACAAATAGAAATATATCCTTATCAGAAATTGTTAATCCCAAAAAGTATTTCAGCTTGCTCAGGTCCCAATACTTGGGAAAGATTGGTCTTAAGCATCTTTTTCATTTATAGGGAAATAAGATTAAAGTGTCTCTGACATGTAGAGGCTTTAATGTCACTGTGGGACTTATCATAAAAAGACTTTTCTTCGGTCTTCCATGAAGAGACTCATATAGTTAGAAGATAGAGAAGAGCCCATTGCATAACCTTCTGTTTAGTTGGAGTATATCTCCAGGTAGAGGAAGTAGGTTATTGAAATCATGAGGGTGAATTTTCTCCATTAATATTTTGAACTGAGCTCCAGGAGTTGGGAGGACCCAGGTCAACAAAGAGATTTTCAAGGTGACCATAGACTCGCTCAAATTATGTATGTGGTTTCCCCACTTGTTTACTAAGGACAACAATGCATTTGTGTGGTACTTGACTGGATAGAAGGTAGGGGGATATCCTATTTGGAGTTGGCATTGTATGCAAAAGAGTCCAATAAATGACAAATGTCTCCATTGTCAAATGTAAAGGCTCAAACATTTTATTCATTCCTTCTTTTTTACAGACTCGGTACATCCCTGGTGATGGATATGTTTGCTTGGTCTAAGGCAGAAGCACTCTATTACATGGGAATTTTAATGTCTGTGGGTGCAATAGTTGCCTGTGCCACATTTCTTGCCATTGGGCCTCTTTGTAAACGGTAAGTATGGAAGTCTAGAATCAAAATTTAAAAATGTAGTCCTTTTATCTCAATCTAGGCAGACTTCAACTGAAGTTATAAATATGTATTGGCACTTAAAATAACCTCAAACTTTCTTTTGAATTCTTTTATGAGTATTTTTTAGAATACAATATGAATTTTACAATCAGTAAGCAATAGAACTAGATAGGTAATCATCAAATTGTGGAACTGTATATTATGTAAATTTGACTCACACAATGCTTGATTACCAACCGCATATTGTTACCTTGCGATAAGATATTTTCTCATGAGTTAAAAAAATTAAAATAAAGATTTTCAAGACATATTTGATGCACCGTCAATTGCATGTTAGGTTAGGCAAAGAATAATTCAAAAGAAAATAAATTATAAGTCAATTTCATGACAGAAAACCCTGTCTTAAGACACTTTCATCTTTCAGCATTTTCCATTATTAACAGATTAGTGCTATACAAGCCTAACTTTTGTTACAAAACTGAATTCATGCTCTATTGGTGTTTAAAAAAGTTAGGTTAGATCATATTAGTTTTAAAACATAGATACTTAATTATGACATCCAATGGCAAAGACTGACAAGAACTTCCCTGATAACTTAAAACAATTACCATGTAGAAAAATGGTTTCCTAAATGTATTCCATTGATCACCAATGTTAAATTGTTTTATCATGTGAATGAAAAATACTATCTGGATATTTTCGATGTTCCTAAATATCTATGGTGTTTTGATAATTCTTAATATTGAACCAGGTTTGATGAAAGAAAAGTACTCCTATATGGAGGATTTTTCCTCATGGTCCTGGGCAGAGCAACATACATACCGTGGGGTGGTGATCCACCTAAGATAGCCAGAAGCAAGTTAAGTCTTGACCTCATGCAAAATACAACAATAGGTGAGTATTCACCTTTAAGAACTGTTTTTAATGATCTCCTACTTTAAATTAAGTTGTTTAGCCTATGACAGTCAGAAATGAAAACAATTTGTAAAACTTTTTTATTGAGATTAGTTTTGGTGTATTACACCATTTTCAAATTTTTTTCACTTGAAATTGTAGTAGTACACCGAAACTAGTCATAATAAAAAAGATTAATGAAGTGGAATATTGCTAGTGTTTTCATTTCTTACCAATATGGAATGTTTCCACCACATCATACTTGCATCTGTAATGTATATTGATAAGCTTATAATAATAAGATTTGCCCTAGAGAAGTATAGACTGACGTTTTTACTAAAATTTACAATTTTTCCATCAGCATCCCAGATCACTGCCAACATTACAGGATATGATGTAACCACATCAATGCTAGGAGTAAGAGATGAGGCTACCTATGAAGCCAACATGGAACAGCAGAATTACACGCTGGATGAGAGTGAGGGGCCCTTGGGATGCCCAGAAACACAAACTTGGTGCCTAACAACTCCTGCAATGACAATACCACAGTTGCTTATAGGCTACGCATTCACAGCAGTTGGATATCCAATAGGTGTCACTCTCATACAGACGTTATTTTCAAAAATATTAGGACCACGACCTCAGGTGAGAATGTCGAGTGTTATTTCTGACATGGAATGTAACAGCTTGTGATGATGCCCTACTTCCTTTGAAGTATATTTTCGGAGTAACAATTTCAACATATTGTGGCAATTTTTAACAAGCCAAACAAGTGCATCAACAAAATCATTTTAAAAAACACAATATATTTCCAGTATGCTGGTTATTATTTTAATTTACATTATCCAATTACACTACCATTGCATGATGTTGAATGCCATCAAATGAAAAATAAAGTTGCCACTTAACTCTAATTCTCCACCCAAAATCACTTAATGGGCCCAATATTTTCATTACAGGGTGTCTGGATGGGATTCATAACGGGATCGGGTTGCCTTTCAAGAGTTATGGGTCCAGTGTTTGTCGCCTATATTTACACATCTCTAGGCACATACTGGACATTTGGCATCACCACAGCCATGATGGCCGTATCAATGCTGTGGCTCCACATAGTGAGGAAAAGGCTCAGGATGCCCCAGCCACCACCTCCTAGGTCAATTGTGATAGAGCGACGTGGCAGGGATGAGCTGGACCAGAAGGAGATGGGAGCCGAAGTGGAGATGCTACCTCTTCAGCCCCACCACACAGAAGATGAATGCTTATCCAAAGGAGAAAATGGAAGTGCACACGCCATACTCGAAGACAAACGGACAGAACCCCAGATCGTGAAAACAAAATCCTAGCACATATGTGGCATGTGACTTTATTTTTTTGTTAAATTGTAATATCAGTTGTTATCAAAACGTACAAACTCCCTACCTGAGATTTTTTTAAAAAGCATCTAGTGGGAGCTCTCAGTGGAGCTCTTCAACAAGTGAGACAGTCAACTATACACCAATTTTAATGAAAAAAAATGCTTAAATACCAACACAACAAGGGAAGCTTAAAGATGAGATCAACTAAAACACTGAGGTGAATAAATGTAATATCTTTAAATTCCAAGTTAAAGCATTAATAAATGACATTTTAAAAGTAACTTTCCGCAAGTAATAAATTTTATAATTTTAGAAAGGTGCCATTCATGATTTCATAAGGATCAAGTAAGCAGAAATCATTAGAAATTTTGCAATTCAGATTTTATGAAATATTAAAACATCTATTTTAACTTAATAAAAAAAATGCTGCATTGATAATGAAGTGCTATGAGTAATTATAGCATCAAGTGAGGTACATGTACTGTAAACACACACCATTAAATACAACCGCTGAACACAAGTGATTGAGTGTCTGTGTCAATGGAAGAGAGAAAATTACCTCTGAAGCAATGATGAATAATAACTTTAGTGATGCAACAGAAATGAAGTGATGCATTCCAAGATGCTCCTATTTGTGATGTTATTAATAACTTTATTCTCTGAAATGTGCTTCCTGAACAGAGAAGTATATAAGACTATTCCTGATTTAAGAAGACATCCACTCTTTCCTTTCCCAAGTTAAATCCCACCAAATTTCCTTAAAGGTTTTCAAATAAAATTACAAATGAAAACAGATATCCACTTTTAATGACATAACACAATATTTAAAATCGTTCTATTGATAAAAATGATCTGATTGGTCTTGGTTTGAAACCAAAGTAAGAAGTATAAAATAAGAGAAATGTGCTGATATTACTTATTTTCAAAAACCTTTGTAATTGTTTTTAATAAAAATAGAACTTAACATGTTATATAATATATTTATACCTCTTTCTGGGTTGCTAACCCATCCATCACTTACAAAGCTTTATGGAGAACGGAAGAAAAATACTCAAATTAGATGAAAATTTGTGTATGAAGATGCATTGATGCAATGGAAATACACAATCCATTTTCACAGAGTTCATTCACTTTCATTTTCTCATTTATTACTCAACAATTCAATGGCTTTAAAAACAATGTTTAACACCACCCACTTTCATACACTTGTTAGTCCAGCAGTAAATCTTCATCCTCCTGAAAATACAAAAAAAATATTTTAGTGCATAGAAATTCAATTAAATTACAGACAACTACATAATTTAAATGCCACTTGTGCTGAACAACAAAAGATAATGATTAACTACAACATAACACAATATTTAAAAAAGAAAAAGTAAAATTGATTGTGAGAACAACTACAAGTGAACACTTCATAGATTCATTTTTAAAAGGGTTAAGTGATTTCTACATGGTTTTCAAGACACTTGGATGTTGAAAGGCAGAAATTGATGAATGTTATTGAAACATCCATAATCTCAAAGGCAAGATATTTGAGCAAAATATTTACAATGCATACACACATCAAATTAATTATTCACTAAAATTATAATTTTTTCCAACTTAGTTCGTTTCCTTACAGTTTGTCATCAAATATGATATAAAATTCAACTTACATTGATTATGATTTAATACATCATCCAAAGAGAATTATCATATATATTTTTGGGGTAATTTATGATATTTTCACAATACAAGTGAAACAGGTTAATATCATAAAAAGGGGACGAAGTGTACATTGCATTTTTCTTTATTATCACGGAGTTCTTGGAACCAATGTAGAATAAAGTGAGCTGAATTCTTTTCCAGGGTTTAAATGTGAACATACATTTTTGGTAAAAGCTGTATATATTTGGTTTTAATTGCACTATGATGCACTCAAGCTACTAGTACATTAAAAAAAGTTAAAATATGAATACTCTACTAATTAAAATACTCTGTAATCTTAAGATGATTTTTAAACTCAATGCATAACATTTTCAGCCTCTAGCATGGTTTACAAAAATATGTACTCTAACCTTGACAAGTCCTTTAAAAATGAGCTTTTAAATCGAATTGTACCACACTTATTAGTGAAGCAGTAACTAAAAAAAACTTTTGGCAAGCTTACTACTTCATCATCTTCAATTCCTAAACTGTCCAACTCAAGCTCCAGCTCTAGCTGCTCATCTTCTGTAGGGGCTGCAGGATTACTGGGAGTTACAGGCACTGGAGCTATTGGGGGAGGCAATTGCTTTACCTCTGTTCTTTGATCAGGAGAAGATTGAGATGTACTTTCAACAGTTGAAAGAGTAGGAACTGAAAAAAAAGGTTTCAATTATTTTTAAAATTTCATTTATGTTATCTTCATTTAAAGCTATGGTGCACAGAAAATAAATACAAGCAGTACAATAGGAGAATATATATATCATTGACATACAAATTAGCTGTGCAAAAATTGGACCAGTTTAAGGACAAGCACCATATGCATTACCATAATGGAAATCAAGAGGCTTTCCTGAAAAAAAATATCTTTTTAAATGATGCAATGATATGGTTTTTCATGAACCTACCCAAAATCTATAAAATATAATTTATTTTACTGACTCAGTGCATGGAATTAAGAAGCCAAGAAATGAACACTTCAGTATGTTGTATGTGATGAAATGATATTACCATTGCTGTGATTAACTAAAAGGGAAACAGTTGTCAATCATCCAATGAATTCAATTTTGGAAACTTTCCTGCATTTTCCTTTTTACAGGGTCACTAGCCAACTGCTTTTGTTAATGGCCACCAATTCAAACAGCAAATTCATTGTTCCTTTATTGAAAATTTATCAAAATGAATAGTGGTAAAAGACCTTGTTCATTCAGTGCACAAAATAAACTAAAGATTATAAAAGAAGCAGAAGAGATCAGCAACTGTACAGCTGGACGTAAATATGATGTACCAGAATCTAACAAACGAGCCTGGAGGAAGGAAGACACTTATTTCTTGTACCAACGAGAAAAGAGCATTTGGAGGAAAATCCGTTAAGACCCAGACAGAGAAACAACCTGACACACACACATAAGAGACCAATGCCAACTTGGGTTTACAGTGTTGATGGAAATATGACAGATAAAAGCCGATAGATAGCTAGAGAGCTTGGTGTACCCTTAAATAAATTTAAGGCTAGTTGGAGTTGAAAATTTAGGTTTTTTTAAAAATGGAAATGGCCTTATCGAGGAAATTTTATACCAAATAATTTGCTTACCAGGAATACTTAAAGGCTCTATCAAGGTCTCAGCTTCGACAAAATTTTCTTCCTCCTCTTCTTCTGTGGCACCAGTTAAGTTTTCAGGAATGTATTGAAAACTACCACTTGCTTCAGCAGCTTTCATTTCTTCTACTGGAATTCTTTCAAAGTTTGGCTAAAGAAAAATGAAAGAAAAACTTAAATACAACCTTAGAGAGGAACTTGGTACTTTAATGGATGATAAATGGTGTTATAAAATACATTATAATATATTTGATGGCAATATAGTAAATGAAAAAAATCAATTCAGACCAATGTCTCATGCATTCCTAATGAGACTTTAGTAAGACTTAATTGTTCATTAAATAAAATAAAAGTACTATTTTTGTTTTAAACGTATTTCACCTAGTAGGCTACTACCTACCGTAACTTCCAGATACTTCGAAGCTGGAATTTGCCGTTTTCTCTCAGCTCGAAGATACTGCTCTGTACTCAGAGCATCCTCCATTTCAGGAAAGAGATTCTCATACTCTTTAGGGTCTGCTAAGGATTGTCCTGCCTTATGACTAACTTTACCAAGCGATTCTCTCCATAAGCTTACAACTCTTGACACTTGACTTGGCAAATAGGTCCTGTGTCGAAAGATATATAATTAAAAATTAGCTTCATTGAAATTCATTAGTAATCTGCATCCATCTGCTATACTTATTTATTAATACCAGCTCTGTACCACAATGTGGGGTGAGTTTGAACAAATGCACCTGTGGGTACTTCAATTGTGACTTCTTCTAAGTTTGCCATATTCAATAATTTTAGCTTAATAAGTAGAGCTAAAATGAAGCCTCCTCTGCCTGTATACTACGGAAAAAAATGTCAATATCTCATTTTAATCAGATCAATTATGGTAATTATGTAAAATCTCATGTACCCTGAAAGAAATTACTGTTTCATAAGTATTTCTGAAACTTATGAAAATGGACTTCCTTGGGAGATTCATTAGTTATTATTGTACCAGGAAACTAACATTTATATTTAGCTAAAATTTTTGTTCCTAGAATGCATTTCATGATTTTGTGTAGTGTTGATCACATGAAAACTTTGTGAGGGTATCACAAGGCTGGGTTTCAAAGGCACAGTGAAAGCTAATTTGAAAATTCAGTCGAATTGGTGATGTGGATGACTCTCTGGGTGCACGAATGAAATATTAAGTACTCAAATCAATGGTTACGAAAAAACTACAAAGACAAACCCCACAGAAATTAGAAGCTACAGTCTTTTTTGGCCACATAAAAAGATGGACTTGTGAAAGGGATTCTACAGTGAGCTGAGTTAAGATTTTTGAGAACAGGTTGAAAGGGAAAGAAAGTTGAAAGTTGGACCGCTAAGAAAAGTAGTTAGTAAAAGACATTTTAGCTTCCTAAACACTGTGACAAGTGTTCTGGTGGTCTCACACAACTGCCCAATGATTGCCAACTGACTTAGTCAACGGTCTTCCTATGTGTCCACCTTATTTCTTGCAGTGAATGGAAAACTGCTGATATTAAGTTTTAATTATTCCAGAATGATTACCATGTTAATGTTATTAGATGGCTAATTCTTGTGATACATTAGTTTAAAATATTTGTTGCTTACTTTTCATTAAGTATGATCCATTCTGACTTTCATCACAAATCCAGTTCCCTCTTTTCAGCTATCATTAAAAGCAATGTTAACTACATCTAAGTTTATTTTTGGAAGTTGATTGTTATTGTATTCAGAATTTGGAAAGATAACAGTATTTTCAGGAATTGTTAATTTTATATTCTATTTCCATAGTCTGTATCATCTTCTTTCAAACTTCAGGCATTTTTACATTGGCCTTATGGAAAAAGTTGAGGCTTGTTTTTTTTAAACTCTTGAGAAACAAAATAACTGTACAGTGAAAAACACTCAGCCAACACCACCACTTACTGAAGGTATTTGGAATCCTTAAAAAGATAATGGGAGAAGCATGCAGATCATACCATATTGAATTATTATTAATTAAAAAATCAAAACTATCTAGAGGTTACATGAGTAAATCGTAGTGATGTACCATTGTGCATGGCAATATTGCAGGCAGGCTATTGTAAAACATGTCTACTCAACTGTGAGACCTAGACAGTATTTTAAATAAATTGAGAGAAATGTTTCCCAGTTCTTTTCCATTGTAAAATCAGGTGTTTGAAATGAAAAATATTGACACCCAGATTTCAACTGCAATAGGTGAAGTTGAATTGGTTTGTTTACTAAGGAAAAAAAGCTATTGACCTGCATGCTGCACATACCCACCACAACAATTGACAGATATTGTTAGCCGGTAGTTGTGACTTAGTTTCTTTATGTTGACTTTCATGTTATTAAGGTAGGTAATGGATATTGGTTTCCAAGACACTGTGAAGTTTGGTGAAGTGAAGAAGAAATGGTTCATAAGGAGGAGAAAAAAAAGCTGTTTTAAAGACATCATTGAACAAGTACATCCGAAAGACAGCAACTAATGATGCATTTCCCGAATCACCAGCAAGATCTTGAATGATATTTTTCCTTTTTGAATGGCTTCTCATATGTGATTGAACAGGAGACTTCACCAAATCATAGGACAAGGAATAATACAGCTTTGGTGTCCTTCCTTTCATTTGCTGTCAACAGAACTTTTCAACCAACATTTTCTCATCTTTTTCCTTTGTTTGTGTGTTGTAAATTATATGTATGCATTTCATTAACAATTTGTTCTATATTATTATTTTTTCAATGCTAATTTTTCATTTAAGTAAATGTCACAACAAGAAAACTACCAGCTATGTAAAGTTACTTGACCATGTGAACCATGGCATTCAACGTATTTTTGATATAAACGGTTTTTGACTTACACAGACATTTTTGGAAGGAATTAACTGTATAACTCGGGGACTTACTGTAAACACATTTTAAAACAGACAAGACTAATTTATCCTTTCCCTAATTTAAAAAAATTACTCATCTTCAGATAAATATACTACCATAACAAGTACATAACTACAAAAACACTAAAAATTATATGATGATAAATCAAAATGCATCCTAAACTCATCCCACTCTGGCACCTAATTATTGCAGCATATGAAATATAATATCAAACCATGCCAATTACACTTTGGACAGTTAATAATTGTGCATATTTCCTGCTTGAGCAATTGAAATTATTAAATGGACATCAGATTGTTTTATCACTATTTATTTTATGCATTAAATAAGTACTTGGTGCAATAAAAAGTGATGTCAAAAATAAATAAAAATTTGGCAATCCAATCATCCTTCGAGCTATAGAATGAGCACATCAAAACAAGAAAGAGCAATATTATCTTTGAGAAGGGAGTTTTATCACATCAACATTGATAACATACCGTATTTGACGGCATATAAGACGCACCGGCA
>LYUA01001517.1:146960-159231 GCA_002093875.1 Calopteryx splendens
TCTTGTACCAGTTGATGGCTAAGTAAGCCGAAACGCGCGTCCTACGCATTAAATTCTCTTTGTGGAAAAGTGCTTTTATTTATCAGTATACATAGAACATAGACCCGTATATACATTCACATATTATCTCGAGAAATTGTACAAATTAATACTAATTTTTTACAGGATAACTTTGTTTATCTAATTTAGCTTTAGAGGACAGACAACTCGATTTGAAATGTCAGCATAAATCTAACATCGAAGCAGAGGAGAATCGTGTGTATACGGTGGCGATCCTTGAGTCTCTCTCCACTCCCCCCAGATTTTCTTTTCTTCTCCATTTGAGTAAATTAGCCCGGTTTCCCTCCACCATCCTTCCCCCTAGCTACGCTACCACTACCTCGAAATCATCCGTTGCGAAACATTTCCAATCATCCAATTTTCTCTGAAAGGCGCCGAAGTCATTTTCTTCCTCATCTTTTAGCACATAGCTCCGGCTCTCCCCCGTTGGAGTGCGTCGGAAATTTCGGGAATTTTCATCCACCCTCGTTCCTCCTTCCCGCCACCGCATTTCTTCTCCTGCCCTTATAACGGAAGGTTGGTGGTGGGGGAGGGAGTAAAAAAAGGGTCCACGGTCGAACTTTATTTTGAAAACTTACAGCTGATATTCAAAATAAACAATCCGATGTAGGTACTCACAAAAACGCCTCCCTTCTTTTTTTTTTGTTTCCTTTCCCTCGGATGCTTTCCCAGGGCTGTCCGGAGCTCGTAATGAGTTGGTGATTTACCAGGACGTTTTTCGGGAGTCTCGAATGTGTGTGTGTGTGTGTGTGTGTGTGTTTGCTCCCGTTCAAATGGATGAGGAGAGAAAGGAAATGTCGAGGTCGAAATCTCCGTGGAAGCGGCAACTCGTGGGAGAGGCACGATGGATGCAACATTTTCCTTCCTTGAGGTCGATCCTTTATTCTGCCGAAACTCTTAAATTCTGAATGCCCCTATTTCTTATCCTCTTCTCGCGAAAATTCATATGGAACAGTCAATTCTATTCTGCACGGGAATGCCCATCTCCAGCGTTCGTTTCCGGATGCGGGTGACCATTCGTTAAAAGAGCAATTTCCTATTTCAATCTCGTACGATTGCTCAATGGTGTTCCACGAATGGGATTAAAGCTATGCATCAGATGATGCTAAGTTTGGCTGGAATACAACATTTTTCTCCTGCATCCGTTCTGTGGGTCATTCAATTTTATTTACTATACGACCTACCTTAACGTGTCAAGCCTATGCATGTCTGAACACTTAATTCACTAAAATTTTCCAGTCTTATATGTACTTTAGCTTACAGTAGTTTAATCAATCCGCGAAATATTAATTATTCATGGATTAACTTGAGTTCGCAAGTGGAAATAATCATTACAGGGAATTTACAAATTCTCATATCGGAACTTGAATCCACAATTAATTGCTACGAGATCTGCTCAATAAAAAATTATCATAATTTTTTTACAAAATACCTTCACTAATTTGCCAAAATTCATGGTAATTTTCTCAAACTGGTCCGCATTGTATGAAATGCACTTGTCCCACCTTTTTTTCCAGCCGTCAAAGACATGCTGAAAACAATTTTTTGATAGGTCCTTCAAAATGGCCCAGGCAGCCTTCAACATGATGAAAAACGCTTTCCAGGAGGGCGTTTCATTCCTTTAAGGGAAAGGAAAAAGTCACATAGAACTGAGTCTGGACTATAGTTTGCCCGCAACATCAACTTCACTGCGAACAAACCTGTACGCGAACGTGCTGTTCGTGGAACCCACCGCGCGCACAATCACGTCTCATGCGCATTCTTTCTGCTGCCAACAAGTGGGTGGCACCCAATGAAATCTTCAATATTTCTGATAGCGCTCTTTACGTTATTCAACAATCTTCTCTCACAATTGCAGCAACGGTGTTAATGCTTACCTCCGTAAGAGCAGTGGCTGAAGCTCTGGGTCTCCCTTCTTTTGAAATTGATTGTCTCCCCTCTGTAAACATTTTAAGCCATCTTATTGCTGGTCTACGGGGAAGAAAATAGACTCTCCATAAGCCTCCTGTAGCATTGAATAGACCTCGACTGATGATTTTCTCAGCAGGTGAAAGCAAAATTTCAATGCAGTGTATTGCTTGTCGCGTGTTACCTCAATCGTTGCACATGTTTCGACTTGCAATGGCTGCTGCTGACTCAGTACTGGAGACAAATCAATGAAACTTGTGCCACATATGGATTAGTCATTAAGCTAACAATATAACATAAAATTAAATTCACGCACATAAACAATAATGACCAACTCTTTATTGAACATAACTCGTATATTAAGTCATTAAATAATTTAATTAAACTAGTTAAACTGCCGATGCTCTCAGAAATTACCCGAGATTTGGAAAGATCCTTCACAAAGAAGATTGAGTTGACACAAATGAATTATTTAGTAACGCCACCGCAGCCCAAATTGAATGCTTAGAAAGAGTTCGGGAATTTGCAGTCTTCTTGGGCTAATGGACCCCTGCCAGTCATTTATTTATTTCGCTTGAAAAACTGCTCGGTAAGGGGTACAAAACTTCAAACTTAATCTCAAGAATAGATGGTAAGTAACTGAAAAAAGCTCTATCCCAGCGTTCTGTAAGCAGACTACTGAAGGGCATTATCTCTAAAGAAGTTCTCGTTCGCTCCAACAGGGCATCACGAAGCAACTCACGTAGAGAACTAGTTAGATTTCGGCTCACTACATTTGTTCAATAAAAAAAATATTGGGAAAGAAAACTTCCACTATCTCCATTTTGGGTAAGGTTTAGTGTCTTATACAAATACATTTAGAAAGTTATTGCATTTATGAGAATTTAATGCGACACGAGAGAATTTTATTTGGGAGATAAATTAATTCTCAATAAGAATATTTTGTTTTCGTTTCAATCTTATGCAACTACAGCATAATGATATGCATTTTTAAATACGATATTGCGGATAGAGTAAAAAAATTACAGCCTTGAGCCGAACATACACATGTAATTTTATATCTACGGGAGAGAGAGGCTCGGGCGGCATGACAAAGGCGTGCATACTGAAAACGATTGCCAAATTAAATTTTTGACCTGACAGATTAGTCAAAGAATTAATTTAATTAGAGAGTTAATCATCTGTAACGTTTCATTCAAATGATGAACATGAAATTAATCCTTTAACTCGTTGCAGTACATTCCCACAAATTTATCTATTATTTCCAATTCGGCGTTTACTTGATAGTACTCTCCCCCGTCAGCATGTTGAGCCGCAGGACTAATTATGATGACTTTTCTCTTTGAAGTACAGCCATTCAGAAGAGTAGGTAGGTATATAATTGTATCTTTGAAGATCAAAGAAAGTGGCATAACGCACCGAAAGTTTTGAAATCACTCCAACGAAGATCAATATTTCGCTCTTCACAATCACATATAAGTCAAACTCTCTTCCATACAAATCATCGCACTTGATTTAATGTACGCATTTGCAGGATGCACGTATACCTACATTTTGTTTTTTTTTCAAAAGTAAAACCTTTTAGCCATTTGCCTTCAGAGTCTTACCATTCAACAAAATGCCGAAACGAACGCATTCCAATGAGCGATTACCGGATTCTTTAATCCACTCAAAAAAATACTCAAAAAGTCCTCAAAGAGACTGAGAACAAATGAAGAGTGGACAGCGGAATGGAGAGAAAAATAACAGATTGGATCGTGAGGAAGAAAAAAGGAAGGCCAAGGTGTGAACTCTCGGGGAGAAGCGTCGGAAAGCTCACGCGAGGTGCGGGAGAAATAAACGATCCGGACGTATGGGATAGAGAAAAACTCTCTGCTGACTCGCAGCCAAGTAACAGGGACGGGTTAATAGAAACGTTGACACTGCTGTAATTCAGTCGCGGGATGAAAGAATTATGGAGAACGTTGGGAAAAGTAGGGTGAGGGTAGGAACGGGGAATGCTGACATGCTAGAGGAGGGATGGTGAAAAGAGAGATGGGGAAGAAAAAGAATGAAAAAAAAAACGTGATAATGTATCAAGAGATGAGTGTGTGAGAAAGAGAGACCAACACGAATTCTCCTTATAGAACTAACTCGTCATGTATTTTGGTTCTTCGTTTTGATTAATTTACATGTGTTTTGTTGCTGTGTGGATACCTATTGTTCCAGTAATTATAAAGGAAATATAAGTAGGCATAGGTGTTTATGACTAAACTATATTCATAACTTAATGCATCTTTTAGAGAGTATTGATGCCTCTAACCTTTGTAGCTCTCGATTCTCAGCTCTAACTGTGGTGTCATCTACGGGACGGGGTGTTTTCATTTATTCTCCATTCACCTGAATACCTTTTATTTCCATTCCTTATAATATTTTTCATTCAATGATCTAAGAGTATGCTGAACAGTGATTGTAAGAGGGTTTATGCTTCTCAGATGATATTATGTAATTTGGCGTCCATTTCTCTCGCGTCTTTCATACATAGTGTGGTGATATTTTTCTCGGATAATTGATTATTATTTTGAGGATGTCATCCATACTAAGTATGTCAGGGTTCTTGAACACTCGATATTGCAAAGGCATTCTCCAATTACACATTCATACCGTTCTTCTATTATTCCAGAATCCGAATAGGCTTTCTGGAAGGTTGTTAATAATGTTTTCCCTCTATTAACCGGATGTTTATTGGTTCTAGTATTCTTACTGCCTTCCTCACCAGACTCAAGGTTTGGTCTTCCTCACACCCCTTGGTCCTCGTTTTCTCCGACATTTCAATCATTAGGTACACTCTTCCCGAAGTCCTCCAGCAATTTTCCACTTTCGTAGTTGTTTTTGATTACTACAAGCAGCTTAATTTGGTTTTACCCGCGAGCGTCTAGATAATTTCTCCGTTGATTGTATTTCCTCGGGCGCCTGGTTTTTCTTTGGGTCTTTCAATACTCTTTCGCTCTTAATCACTTTCCCATAACCAGGATGCCATCGTCTTTAATTAAATCGTCTTCCAGAGGATTCCAATTCGGAGGATGTCACAAGTAAACACATGCATCTAAACCCAAACTGCGTGATTTTCTGGATACCATAACTTTCTGAAGGGGCGCGGTAGTCCAGCGGGTAGAGCTCTAGGCTTCTAACCGGAGGGTTCGATTCCGGGTGGCGCCTCTGGCCACCCTCAGCTTCACCCAAGCTGCTTGATTTTTCGGGTATTTGGTCATCCTGGGAAATCGCAGGCGATAACGGGAAAGGAACCGGCCCCCCTAACCTGATGTGTGAATTTCACACGCCTTAATATTGGGTGAGCTCTACCCTCACCTACCCAACCGACCTTCGGGTTGATTACTGTGGTTTTATAACTTTCTGTGATGCTGAAAATGACCAAAGGAAAGAAAATTCCCTCCTTCACAATTAATCCGTAGGATTTCACACGCAGACGTTAGTACGAACCGACCAATCAAATCGACCTCAGGTGAATCAGGGAGTACTACTGACGGGGCCAGCAATCCTGGGAGGGGTTATGAACGGTTCTGACCGCCTTTATGGGTCAGGAATTCGCCTAGGACTTCATAAAAGACGGACGAGCTCAGGTACACGCATCTGCGTACTGCAAGAGTCGTTTTTAACCCCTCGAGTCCTCGGTAATCCTCTCACGCCATCGCTCTTGCCCACGAATGATCGCTCCGAAAGGAACGTCGCTGAAAGCATTCGAGTCTCTTCTCTTCCCTTTTCCATGCTCCGTAAGAATAGGAACCATACTGTCCTCAGAAGGAAAGGCTGCACCTGTTCCTCCGCCTTGCTCTTTAAGAATACTTTTTTCTTCGCCTCGACTTAGGATTAATGGATGGGGAGACCGAGAGAGGATCATAGACATGAAACTGCTCTTTGGCTCTACGGCGGGGGAGCAGCGAGACAAAAATTATTTCACTGGGTCGCCTTACGACAAAAAATGAGAGAAGAGAAACATAAGATACAAAAAGAAAACCACGACATAATCATGGGACAGGAAAAAAGAAAATGGCTATTATTGAATTAAATCCAATAAGAAAGACGTAGCCGAGAGATACGTCGGCCAAAGGCTGTATTTGATTCGTTCTCTCATTAGCTAAATAATCCCTTTTGTGTTAGCACATGGCAATGGATGGCCGCGGGGAAGGAGCTTGCGCAACAGAAAATTTTATCTCGAAGGAAAATGACTCCTCGAAAAAATATTGGTTTGAAGGCAAGTTCAGCATAGTATTTTCTTATCATTAACCCTAAACAGTAATTTTACTGGGAGGCAAGAATGTACGAGGGCGGGGTGATACGTCAGTGCTACATAATGAATAAAATTCCTGCATTTTCATGCCATGATAGGTGTCTCGTCAAATTTTTGCTAGATTCTTCCAAGTTCGGCCATATATTTCTTTTACCCTAAGACCTGATTTCTGCTCTGAATCACGAAGCAGGTCACGGAGAAAACAAACGCTCAATTTCCTTCAAATTTAATCAAGCTCTCCTCATCGCATGGTTGGAATAACCAGAAGCAATGGATACTACTATTTCATTATTTTTAGAAGCATAGCGCTTTTGCATCCACTGTTTCAAAAACCATCGCGTTCTTCGCACGAAAAGTGTGGTGGCGATGATGGAAGCAAAGTTTGGAGGCGGAGATCGGTTGTAAGGGGAAGGGGTGCGAAAGATATCCGTTGGCAAACGGGCCGAGGGAGGGAAAACGAGGGGGATTGGTGGGGGAATAAGGGTTTAAGGGGCGCGGGGGGTTAAGCGGATACGGCCGTTCGGGGGAGGTAAGAGGGGAGTGGGAGGGAGGGACAGGCACGTGTGATAGGTTGAAATCCGATCTCGACTTCCGAGAACGTGGGAGAGGGGTGCGGAGTGATGGAAGAGGGACTCAGGGGCGTGGACTGATGAGGGGAGAGGGAAAGGACTGCCTGAGAATCTCGGCAGTCGCGAATCGATCGTTAATTATTATGAGCAAATCCATTCATGCGATTACTCGGGTTCGCGGCCACTCCCACTTTTTTGACTCGCTTCGTCTAGAAGCAGCAGGAAATCGTGAGTCAAGGTTTCAGGTCCGTAATATGCACACCGCGGTTACGAGAAAGGGCGTTAAAAGCCAAACGCTATGCACATCGTGATATTAGTGCATCTTACATAAATACAAGTATGTACGGCAAAGTTCAATGAATAAGTAAGGCGCAGTAAGTTATTGCCTACCGACATTAAATCAGTAATAATAAAGTGTACCCACTGTGCACTGTGTTGTACGTTTGAGATGCTCTTTCTCTTTCGTCGTGTGAACTGAATTCGTTTGGGCTGATGGACTCCATCTTGCTACGTCCTATTCTCGATTGGTTAGCGGTTTGAAACTTACGGATTCCGACAGGGTTAACCTGGGTTCAAATCCGGACGATGCCTCTGGACATTCCGAACCAAACCTCAGGCTAATTGATTTTAATTGGCACCAAACTTACCCACCTGGGAAGCGACAGGCGGCTCGGATTGCAGCGCTTGCCGCAGTTCCGTGAACAATACGTGATATTCTCTCGTCTTTGGCTTCGCGAGATAACTCCAGAAAAATCTTTCGTCCACATAATTGGGCCAGTTTTATGACAACTCCGCTCATCCTCTGCTGGTGTTTTTCGATTTCGTGTACCCCAAACCAGCCTTAAAAAAATCGTTGAAATTTGTGAAAACACCCCAAAAAATCGTAAAATTTTATATTTTAAAATAAAATTATTTTTGATTTCATCTACAAATTATTCTTAATTAAGATCAACCATTGGATACTACTGGTCATAACACAATGACAGGATAGATGCAGTGAGAAAACAGAGTCAGGATCAGTTTCTAGATTCTCCGGCAGAGTAGAACTCGATTTTTGCAGGTTCAGAGCCCCATTACCTCTCTCTCTCGTCGACTGCATTCGATTTCGGCGATCCTTAAATTCTTCGTAAATTGTAGAAGTGTTTTATTGTCACGCTGTGGAAAAGAGCTTTTATATATTGTGTCATGTTATCGGACGCTTCAAAACACTTAGGTATGGCATATCGATTAATAGTCTCAGGGTGTGTACCTCCTGCGACCAGGGATATAAATTCTGCACTCCACTCCAAGGAACTCTTTTAGTTTGAGATTAATTAGCGCATAGGTATCCCATGACTTGGGTCCTATTAAAGAGGAGACCACTTAGAAGATGATACCGTTCCATTCGCTGCGAGCACACTACTTTCTAGCTCTCCTCTCCATTACCCTCTACCCTTCAATGCCCCTCATTACTTCCTGCCTCGCGGGGAGAAACGAATATGCCCGACGCATGGCACGGTATTGGGAATATTCGTATCTCCATCGAACTAGCCCGAGGCGGCAGTCAATAATGCGAAGAGGAGGAAGGTGAAGCGGAAAAGTAAGGAACTTATAGAGAGGAGGGGGGTGGATTCAGATCGCGTTAAGGGTCCAGGGAGGGAGCAGTATGACTAAAATGTGAGGGCGGGAAGACTACATGTCGTGGGGGTGGGTGGGGATTAACCCCGAGTCGCGTAACCCAACACCCTAAAGTGAGGGAACGAAATGCCTGGAGTGGTACGTACGCATCATCGAACCACCGCCGTGCGCCAAATTGCAGCCTGTTTTACAGGAGGGTTTCGCGGCGGTCATATCGGATGCACTCGATGCTAATATTTTGATGTCCACGGAACGGAATTTCCAACGGGCGAAGGCTCGTGGTGACTAATGGCTTTCGGGATCTTTTTACGCGTCCATATTTATTGAGCAATTCGACGCTTCTCCTCGACCGCTGGTGTTCTCTTCCGGAGTTACTCATGAAGAGACACGTCAGTGGGGGAGGAACGCCGAGTTTTCAATAAATATCGACGCCGCGGGAAAACTCCTAAAACGTTACTATTCACTGCTGTCGTGGACCGCGAAGGTTTTAACCAATGGTTGGAAGCTCATTTGTGGAATCTCGAGCTTGAAGCTCGTACAGATCGGACGAAATAAATCCTTCTTCTTCCATCTTGCGTCGTCATTTTGTCCCGTTTCCATTGGTTTCATACGGCGATTCAGAAGGACGACCATTGTTAAATGTTCTGCGGCAAAATTTGTGAAGGTTATTTACTAAAAACTAAGAAAAGGAGTGGTTGTGGTTGGCATTTTGGCTTTCATCGTAAGAGGACCTGGGTTCAAATCTCAAAGGTGGCCGCGTATTCCAGTGCTATTCCACTGCCTAATAAGGCAGGGTGGAAAGAGGACATTTTTAGCGCTATTAAAAAGTGGGTCCGGGCGTAATGAATAAACTTCTATTATCGTGGGTCTAATTATCTTCCTTTGAGGTCATTACGACAATAAAAATATATATACATGCAAAAAATATCAAATTATGTGAATGAAAATGAAAAAATAAAGAATATTAACTCAAAACAAATTTCAGACCAGACTGGTCACCTGTTCAAATCATAACATAATCTTAGCTTGCATCTCATCAAAAATCAATATTCAGCTTTTACCTACGCTACATGTTAGAAGCCCAATGGATCTAAATACTCATTGAGAGGTCAGCAACGATACTTTTCCGCTATCTTAATTTCGTGACCGACTTAGCCAGGGAAGGACTCAGGGGGAGGTTTCATCTATGGGCATCCAGATTATTCCGCATTCCACACAATGGTCAATGAGGAGTTGCTGAATTAATTTGTAAATAAAATAAGCTCTCTTTCTTACAAATGCCGTTTTCTTTCCCCATATTTTTTGTCTTTAATGCCTCCCAAACCCTCGAATATTTTTAAAATCTACTTTTTTGAGGGGGAGGAGATTTAACACCAAAACACCCCCCTACGCCACGCTTTACCCACCCCTACGCCAGGGCAAAGCGCCGAGGGCAAATGAAGTACAGTAGGTACACCGTCCGTCGGAGGAGACGCTAAAACCTGGACAGCCCTCGGCACTTCTCCACCTCGCTCCTTTTCCCCTAATTGACTTGAAGCTTTATTTTCCTAACTATCGTGGTGCGAATGATATAGGTGTCACGTTAATCTCACGGTACCTAGTAACACTGAAAGCTCCGATGATGCTGTTTAAGGTCAATAGCCCTTCAGTCTGACTGTCAGCAAAAACAATACGCGTGGCCAGTGTTTCGCTTAATTATCTAATGTGAATAGTAAAACGTACAATTGACGGCATAGCAATTGGCGTGATAACAAACAAAGACCGGTAACATCTCAGTATTTGCTGACAAAGTGGATTTTCCGAACCTGCTGCTATTTATTAACCCTCCTTCACCTCCACCTTACCCTGGAAGCTGCCAGGACTTGTGACAGCTGGTGTTATGTCACCAGCACGGACTAAGTCACCAGCCATCAGGGTAATTGTTGGATATTAACGGGGGTATAATTTTATTTTTCTACTCTTGTGGTCATAAATTGTGCGAGGGAATATGGATTCCTTATATTGATCGGCCGTCTATCTCTCTTATATTATCGTTGTGGTGACACCTTCCAATGCAATGCGGGGTTAAAATTATTCCCTCTGGTTGAACGTTTAACTCGAATGATTTGTTTATTTTTATCTAATAATTGATGTCATAGTTATAGTTGTGCACGTAGTCTTCATGCCACCACTAGTCCAGGCTATCTAATAATAATCCGACGGTCTCTGTTCGTTCATAACGATTTTTAACTTAAGGGCTTTTTTAAATTTTGATTTAAATTTTGACTTAAAATTTGATATTAGGTCCAGAAGATACGTGTTCAAAGCGATACCCAAAGCGAAATAACAACTCTCCTTAACCTTATCATCCGAATATTTCTCCACTTTTCGTATGATGTACCCGAGTTACTATAACCCCAATGGACATTTTGAGGTGAGTTTCACAGTGCTGAGAATTCGGATGGCTAGTGACTGGTTTTCAATTCCAACCATGCTGCCATCAAATCTCCGGATGGTGAAGATGGGTTGTTTAACCACGGGAAGCACTACAACTGCAGGTCTGACTTCAGAACTGGGGACGTCAGTGAACGAACTGTCGATCAAAAATTCTAAGGCAGTACGGAAACAGAAATATGTGTACGAAGTCACTTTTCTCTACTTGCTAAGATGAAACACACACACAGAAGAGTGGGCCAGGAAATATATCGAAACGGAAAGCTTTTTTGTGGGTAATTTGTCCTTTTC
This sequence comes from Calopteryx splendens, assembly GCA_002093875.1. Classification (NCBI taxonomy): domain Eukaryota; kingdom Metazoa; phylum Arthropoda; class Insecta; order Odonata; family Calopterygidae; genus Calopteryx; species Calopteryx splendens. The sequence continues at coordinate 158,127 of LYUA01001517.1, forward strand.
TATAATTCCGTATTTTTCAAGTTGAGTGCTCCAATGTTCTCTTTGCCATTGTAATCCGGGAATGTAATCGTCAGGGTTCTATTAGACGCAAACTGAGCTCGTCCGCCGATATGATTTCTGTGATCGGATTTCTGAATAACTCGTGAGAAATATTTCACCCTCTTGAATCATGAGACGACGAACTGAAGTGTGTCAAACGCTCACCCGGGAAGTTTGCGTTGTCATGACGTGACTCGGCAGAAAGGTACATCCTTTGAAATTATCGACTGCTGGAGGTTGTTGGATGCGACTCAAATAGCCTCTCCCAGCAAAATGTCAGCCTCACCTTCACGTGGTGCGACTTGTTTTCACTGACGAGGATACGACGACTGAGCGACTGCCGGCATAAGAAGTCAACCCCCTCTACCAAGCGCTACCAACGGCACCAAAGTGGACCAACGGTATCAGGATGGGAAAGGCAGCGGGAAATCACCCCCTTAAAGACCTCATTATATCCCAAGAAAGAACTGGAAGAAGTGAAAATTAAGCATGGATTCTCAAAAAAATAAATTCAATTCCGGGGTTGAAATAGTCCCCCAAGCAAGCGAGGGTATGAGGAACCTTTTAAATGAAGAGAAGTTGTAGAGCCAGAGGGGGAAATGAAAACAACATGGGCTTGATAGGAATAAGTGAAGTGAGATAGGGAGGAGAGATGCGAGAACGATTCAGTTTTTTTAAGTGGCAACAAAATATGGAGAAACAGAATTCGGCTCATTGTAAATAATGGGATAAGGACTTTTGTAAGCAGAGTAATCCTGGGTCCTTAGAAGTTTGGATATGGAAGGGGGTGCTTAATAAAAAATGGTCAGACAGAATTATGAAGTGATGATGAGGTTTTGAGACGAGTGGGGGAAGAAAGAAAGTTTTTTTTACAGCTATTGCAGACAGGAAGAAGAAATGGATCGGTCATGCAGTGAGGAGGGAATCCTTGCTACGTGATGGTCTAGAAGGGATGGTGGGAGGACGAGGAAAAAGAGGAAGAAGAGAAAGAAGAACTTGAATGACTTGAAAGAAGGAGAAAATTACTGGGATTTGAAGGGGAGGTACCGCGGACTTGCGCAAGCGT
>LYUA01001517.1:235434-249637 GCA_002093875.1 Calopteryx splendens
TATATATATATATACACACATATACACACACAATCATACATAAAAGATGACTTCAGGACATAGAACGTGACAGAAACACACAGAAATGACGAAATTGAAAACACTTACATGGCATTTTTGGCGGTTAGCCGTCATCAAGGACGAGACAACTATCTCTGTTTCTTTGTTAATAGATCATTTAATGGTCAAGGTGATGCCTTTGATCAGTAGTGGAATGAGAGGGGGAACAAACAATTCAGCAAAATTGAAGGAATACATTTTAAAAGTGTTTTAATATCATTTTAAACGATTGCTCTAAATTATTAGCCTAATCCCCTGCTTCGATTTCTACGTCATAGGTAACATAATTCTAATTATTACCCACCCTAAACAATTTAGTGAAACTATGGTGTTGAAAATTCCACAGATGAAACTACTTCGCTGAAGCATGGAACGAGTTTTTTTTCCGAAAACAATAAAAGTCAAAGGGAGAATCATTAGCTCTCGATGGAATTCAAACATCGACGAACGACAATAGAGGAGAGTAAAGGGAAGAGGCTATTACGACCATCTAAAAATGTGACGTGTGGATAAACTATTCTTATAAATAGTATATGGTACATTGTACGTTCGTTCTTATTTGATACATTTAGGTGTACTCTTGCCTTTACGAGATACTCCCATAAATCGTTAAATAAATGTGTTAAACGAACAAAAAAACAGTTAAACTTATCTCTATTTTAATGGATCCATGCCTTCTCAATGTCACTCAATAATTAAAAATGATTTAAAAATTGTAAGAAGGACATTTAAAGCACAAGTGTAATATTTGCATCATAGTTATTATGGCAGCAAGAAAAGTGACAGTGTTTTAAATTAGCATAACAGATATCATCAGTAGATATATTATTTTTCGTTTTTCTCATATCAGAAAATGTCAATAAACAATTACAGATGCCGCTATTATCCTATGCCTTCCAAAATTATCCCTCTTTCACTTACAACGACGTGCGTTTTTCACTAAATTTAGCACAACTTAAATTCGTAATACCACATGCCAGATAATTGTGAGGAATAAAGAAACCATGGAAGAAAGCAGGCAAGAACCTTTAGAGTGGAGACCTTAGGATAAAACAGTTGTACGCTCAATCATTCAAAATAGTGTGCAATTGTATGAGAACAGTGATTCATTATTTCAGGTATAAATATAAAGTATGGCTGGCAGAAATTATTTTATAAGCCGATATATTGATAAGACGAAGTAAACATTTAAGTAGGTGGGACTTTAGGATGGGGAAGGAATGGCGTGAAATGGAGAAGATATTAATCAATCCAGAATCAGTATCCGTCTAGTCTTCAGTGCAGGTTCGAGAAGAAACAAAACTTCATGTCTCTTCAAAAACTCTGCACGATATGAACTTGTTTCTCCTCTCATTGATAAGGAAGGGACGAATTCGCCTGAAATAGGCCATTATTTAAATAAATCAAGTTTGGTTCCTTGAAATGGAAAGAAAGCATCGAAGTTATTATACTAATTCGACTCAACGGGTGCCTACAAAGAAATTATTTATCACTCTTTATATCTTATCTTAGAAGATATTTTTATATATTTCATATCCACAGTTGTTTCACCAAATTTTTAACAACGCACAAATAATTTAAATTGAAAATTATTCACTACCACTTTAAATGTGAAAAACCCCCGGCGAAAATATTGTTATTTTCCATTACATTACAATGAACACTTCAATGACTGAGTCATAGAACAGAGGTTGAAGAAAAAGAAAATAATTCTGGCGAGACAAAGTTTTAATTAGCTCTTTCAATTTTAAGTTAGAGCAGAGATAAGGCGAGAAATGACTAGGGTTATGAAAAAACGAGGATGGGAATTTATTGATAATTGATGAGCAGGAAATGCATATTTGGTTTGGTCGTGCTGGGAGAGTGGATGAGAATCGAATAGTAAATAGTCTGAGAGGAAGGGAGCGAATATGGGCACATTTCGTTGGAGAAGCCTTCAAGACAAGAAATAAAGAAACAGATGCACATGAATAAAACAGTATATGAATTTGGGAGAGGAGAAATAATTATGCAAGAATAGGGCAATCTCTGAGAAATTAGGGAAAGAGAATAACTCATAATGTAAAATACGAAAAGGGATGGCTTGGAGGGTAGGTATATGAACACAGATAATTTAAAAGAAATTCATATTGAAATTATTAGCGGTGAAAATACTAATTACCCGCCGGTCATTTCCTGTTGTTAAATTGGTGCACTTGGAAAAAATATTTGAAAATGTATGACCGCCTCCATCTCATGCCTCTGCTACTGTTAGCGGCCCTAATGCTCTGCGTGTTCACCCAGCAGGTCAGCTATTTCCAACAAGCCATGCATGTAAGCAAGTGCCCTACTCATCTACGCACGTGCTTAAGTGCATGTGCGCCCAGTTGGGTCCATTTGCCCACGAGAGCTTTTCCAAAACAGCTTGCGCATCTGAATACTCACTCATTCCGAGTCAGTGATCTCGGTGAACCCATGCCAGATCTTGGGCAGCGAAGGGAATATTACATTTTCTTCTCTTTCACTAAGGACGCAATTAGTCTAGAACATATCACCTGTGGCTGAGACGCCATTGTGCTCACTTTGCCAACGCTGTTTCCTTAATTTCCACTTCGTGAAACTACTCCACATACCAACTGGAAAGATTTGTGCGTTCCTATAGGCAAGCAAATAAAGTTCAGCAAAGTATTTAAAAGTTGGCATTAACAGCTTTGGCAGTTTTTTTGCTAGTAAAAGTTAAAGTCGCTATAAATTCAAATAGGTGAATGTTTCTCAGGTTAAAACAATGGAGTGAATTAACCGTGCGGCCTATTACATTACCTGTGAGTATTTCGGCAGTCAGGCAGAGGAAAATATAATAAAGCAGCATTGACTATCAGGAAAGACTAACTATTTTTGAAGCTCATTAGAATATTGTTTATACCTGAAGGAAGACGGAGCTGAAATAAACTTTATAACAGTTATTAATCTGAGGTTTTCAATCCCATTTCCATCTAGGATGATGCCCAACATGATGCAGGTGTTTGAAAAAATTGATTTCAACATAACTTCCACATAAACACCTATGCATAAAATACGAGTATGCTGGGAATGAGTCAATTCATGCAAGCATTTGGCGAAAAATGTAAATGTTTAGATTTTCGAAATAAAATCCGTCCGCGAAATTGGGAGAAAGGTGGTGAAAGAAGACATAGATTCCATGAAATCCCAAACATAAGCAGCGAAACGCCAATCAGTTTCATATAGAATGGCGTTAATTGCCGTAGTCTACATGAGTCGCAAGAAACAAAAAGATAAAAAAGTTCGCAACAACTCCCAAAATTATTTAATCATGAAAATATACAATACCGGATAAATGTAAAGGTAAAACCATTCGCGTGCGCAACGAATTATTTTGAAAATCCATTGGTAGAAATAATTGATAAATTATGCACGTAGGCACTTTCATAGTCTAAACTTTTCATCGTACTCTTTTAGGAAAGTCACTACATCTGGGGAAATGTACGCAAACAAGAAGCACTGCTTGAAATTACAGAGGGAATATAGAGAAAATAACGGATTTAAAAAACACATCTCAAATTCCGTTTTTATTTGTGTTTGAGCATTGCGGTGACATCTCGTGCCGGAATTTCTACAGGGACAAGAGCAATATGATGGGAGGAGACTTCCCGGGGTCCAGAGAAGCGCAACTATTGAACATCAATAATCCGCACTTTCAGGGAACCGAACCCGGATCTACAGAATCTACGTTGCATGCTATTGCCCCAGCGACCCCTCTCCCCCGATTTGGGCTCCCATTCCGTCAAATATTTTTATACCCTTGGGATTGAGTGACGAGGAGCGGATCGCTTGAAAGCAAATCTTCACCGTTCTCTGGAGTTCGACAATGGATGGGCGAAGGACCACGGTAAAAGGTTGGGAACGGAAGAACTGGAAACTGGGATAGGGTCCAAAGGGCTTTGCGAAATGTATCCACCTTATCCTTTTCTCTTCCCCTCTCCTTTCCGAAATCCCTCGGACTCCTCTCCCTCCCCGATTTTTGACGCCTATTGTAGTCCGTTCCCCTTCTGCCTCCGGAGGGGGGGGAAGAGGAGAAATGCTTCTCCCGCCTCCGCCTTCCCTCCCCTTCTCCGAGAGAGAGAGAGACACTAAAGAGTTACGCCGCGCCTGATATAGACCGGGGGCGTGGGTGCCCAACCTCTTAGCTTCGGAATTTAATTGCTGGCTCACTCGAGGATATATGCTACATTCAGGTCCTCGCGAGGATGGAATCCGCTGGCTCACAATTAAAAAAAATTTCAACGCGGGAGGAAGGGGGGTTGGGGAGGGGGATTTAAGTAGGTAAAGCCATTAGGGAGTTGCATTCACCCGGGCGGAGTCACCTTTTAAATCTGAATCCGAGTCGTCGGGATATTTCACCCGGTCTTAAACGGTCGCGCTTACATCTGACGACCTAAAATTGGAGATCGCGGAATCGATGCGTGACGCGTGAATAAAACACCACTGCGGTATGTTTTGCGTTCGGTTCGTGGTGAGCGGAGCCATCGTTTCAAAATCCGAAATCCGGGACTTGCCTTTGAAATCACTTCTTAACGGGTAGGTGCGTGGATATCTCCGTTCACGTTCGTTGGTTAGGATTCCCAAGTTTCCCGGCTAAGGATCGCCAGAGATTTGATCTTAAACTTAAGATCAAGCACATGCTTATAATTCGATGAAGAAAAAGCAGCAGTTAGGCTCGTAAAAAATTCAGGTTGGTATTACCAAATAGGCTCCTAAATTCTCCTTTCAGAGCAGCCAGTAGTATAAAAAACTTACAATAATATAAACGACTTTAAAATGTTCAATTGGGATGAGAGTTATAATACACAGGGTTTAGAATAACCTTCGAAACCGACAGGAGTAAAAGAGCATTAAAAACGCGCAATTGATCTGTAGCTTACTAGAAACTTGTTTTACTGCCCAGACCCTTTTAAAAGAAGATAGTTTATTTGTGAGTAAGAATGGATTTAATATTTTGTTGCTTTCAAATCACAACGTTGCGACACTTTTGGGAACCAAAGGGAAACCGGAAAAAAAAACATTTTTGGCCGATAGTTCCTCTCTTGACGCATTACAGCTTGAACGAACACGTGAACTCCATCTGGTCTTGGGCCACCTCCAGGTTTGAATTTTAAGAGTATTCCGACCGTAATGTAATTCAAACAAAGACTCTCATCTGTCACAAGGTAATTGCAGGTCACCCGCAAGCAAATGGGATCATGTTGCGGCAGAATTTCACGACGCCCTAAGTTAGCGCCAAGCGATTCAAACGTTATTGACAATTCGCCAAATCCATTCTCAAACTGGTTCTTTCGACCCCAGTAAGCTCTCCGCCACGTTACAGAAATTTTCTAAAACATAAACAGGTTGAGTGATGAATCATTGATCGTAAATTTTAATAAAAACTTTAGATTCTGCTGTAATTTCTGTCTTAAAACAAAAAAAAATCATGTTGATCCTTCAAATCAATTAACTTGTAGCTCGCATCCAAACCAATTAACTGCACTTCTTGAGAATCGTTCGAATCAATCTTTTCCTTAGGGCAAACAGCAGCATGGTGTAACACTATTATACTGAGCTGTATTTAGTAGTTGGTCCATTATCTAATTAAATATTTCAGTCAAATTTCCAAAAAGTTCGAAGTTATTGGGAATAACATTTTCAAAGTTATGCCAGCATTTTCCTGCTCAAGTAGCAGTTTTTAGATGAAGGATCAACCCTGTGGGCCACTCGCTCACAGGTCACCCCCATTACTTCTATTTCCGCGCCCGGCACGAATTTGGTAGCCCTGAAATCGGTTTTCTGCTATTACATTTACGATCAGCCGTCATTTCAGCCGGAACACATAATAAACTACCTTACAGCAACTCAATACTACTGCCACTTTCATTGAAGGTTAGGAAATATTAGCTCATAATGTGGTTCCAATGTTTTTAACGTACTTAGATGTCTTCTACTGATTTACGCCGACAAATCACTCGGTAGGGATAGTCGGCATCCCGTGTTGTTCGCAATTAATATTTTAGTCTTGCGTAAAAATGGAAAACAGAATATTTTTACGAATGGCAACTTTAACTTTCCACTACTACGATATACTCTATTAAATTATAATTTAAATTTTAATTAAATTATAAGCTGTAGTCAGAATTTTTCTGTTGCACTTCTCAGAAGATAAAGACAGCATTATTTTGTAGACATTAGGATGAAAAAAGCTTACAGATTTGTTTTTTAAATTAGGGATATCTCGCTTCACTTAATTTACCACATAATGTCAGATAAAATATTAAAATAATTTGGACTCAGATTAGACAAGCATACTCTATGACTTAAATTGAATTAAAAAGAAACCCACCCTAGAAGAGAATGATACGAACATAGTCCCAGAGCAGGTGAGTCATTCCGATATCGTGAAGAAAATCGAGCAGCTCGCGATGATGGATGCAAGATTGAAGAGGAAACGGGTCTAAACAATGGCTGAAGTGTCCAAAACAGCAATTCTTCGGGAACTCAGATGTTCTTGGCATGTCAAATGTCTCTGCTCGGTGTACTCTGAAGGACCACATCAGTTATCGGGAAGAGGGAGGGAGTGAATTTCTGTCGAGTGTTCCGCAATCTGTGCATCAACAACTCAATGACTGTTTTCAAAAGTCGCTCTTGAAGATGAAACATGGGCCTACTATTATGGCCTTGCATCAAAAGAACCATCCAAGCAGTGGTCTCGCGGGGACTATTTGCATCCAAAGAAGTTCAAGGTCGTAGTAAAAGTCACGGCAATCAGTGAACATTTTTAGGACGATAGGGAAACCCTTTAGGTGCAAACATAACTTGATCACTACGCGGAAATCCTGAGACTTCCGAGAGAAGCATTAGAGTATAAAAGGGAGGGATATGAAGGCAAAGGGGTGGTGCTTTGATCCGCTGGTGGTGGTGGGTCAGGCATTCTATGGGTACGGCGTTATCAATCACAACTTCTCGAGTCCAGACAATACCCCCACATTGATTTTAACTTTGCAAAAATCTGAAGAAAACTTGACAGGCAAGTACATATCGCTACAACATCGCTGTGAAAAGGTACCAATTTGTCAGAAAGGAGGACACCGTCGATTGAAATGGAATGAGTTACTGCGGCAAAGGCGTAAAATGTGTGCTGATTTTCGGAGAGGGGAGATAGAGCATAAAATAGCAGGCTATAATGTTTTGCTATTAATCTTTCATGGTTTGAGCGAACTTTTGGACAACTCGGTTTTCAAAGCTGCACGGCCACGGGCGTGGTAGCCAAGTAGGTAGAGAGTTTAGATGACGGAGGGCTTCGATTCTCGAGTGACTTTGAACACCCACAGCTGCGCGAATTATCTGCTATCAGATCTTAATGAGAAACCACGGGCGTCGCAGGGAAAGGAATTGGCCCCCCTACTCTTTGTGTGAATTTCACGCGTTGATTATGAGGTGAGCTCTACCCTCACCTTTCCAACCAACCTTTAGGTTGATTACTATGGTTCACAAAGGTAGTTCAGAATCATTCTTTGTGATCGTATATTTTACTGCGATTCTGAATCAATGGTACTTGCTGAGATTTCCTAGCCTATCAAAATAAGCTATATCATCAAGGCACCTAAAACGCAAGTAATTCCTTACGAAGAAAATTTTCAACACAAACTATGGCTATTTGTAGATGACGCTCTTCTAATTGGAGTCATAGCAAAAGTAGTGAAGTTATCTTTATCATGCAAATCCGAATGATAACGCCTACAAATTCAAAACTATCAGCTCCTGTTTGGTAAAGCACTTTCACTGCTAAATCACATGGGATAACACTTGCGGGTGCAGCTAAAAATTAAGTTTAAATTTTCATTTCATTTTCTATTTTAAATTTTCAAATGAAGAAAGATTCCACTTTTCCGCTTTCGTTTACCTCCGGTAGTGGATCATTACACCAAAGATGAGTCTGGCGTAGAATCAAAAGAAAATATTTTAGAAGCACCACTGTTGAAGGAAAAAATGGAAACGAATCGTGAGTCCCGATCTATGAAAAGTTTAGTCACACTTCGCTAATCCAAAGACCTTTTATGCAAAGAAGGTTTATGCTGGGAAAACCACATCTTCTTACCGTTCGCAACTCTCATCACCTTAATTATGCAAATATAGTGCTGCTATACAACCAAACAGAGAAGTTAACCTAGTCAGTGCCACTAGATATTAAAATAAGCAGCTCCGTATGCATCTCGAAAGAAAAAATATCCGTGTTTTTGTTTTTCAAACCTGATGCAAAATTATAATGGAGTATTGGTTTAAATACTTACGCTTTTTATAACAGTACATAAACACTAACGTCCCAAGGTTGTATAGACGATCTGCCATCGTAACACATAGGATGTATAACTTGTTTTTTTTAAATTGCTTACTTGTTTTCACTTGCTACATTTCAGACAACAAACGAAAATGAGCTTAGGGTGAATGGCCGGAATGAACTCACCATCCAATGAAACTGATGACGCCATACACATAGTTACGCCAGGTCTTGTTTGTCATCAAACCTCGATCCGATGCTTTGCTCGGGAATAAAAATTACCTAAACAATTATTCAATTGTTATCGAAAAGCATTGAACTTAAAAGTCGTTGGTCAATGAAATGCTTATATTTGGACGAGTAAATTTCACTTGGTGTCCCCTCACACATAAACACGCTTCATTCATCCGTGAACTTTTGAATGAAGAGCGAGTATGCTGATCATATAACCCCACTCTCAGCTAAGGGAAGGAATACATTGCCACAATGGTTGTATAAATGTATACATTTTATTGTGGGAGGTAGAGGGAATACTTTGAGGGGCTGAAGAAATATAGTACGTCGTAAGACGGTCCATGACACCTATATGGAATAAAGTAAAATTCTCGGTCTGGAATCCGAGCGGGGGATCGTATTATCTAAGTTGTTATCATCCGTAGTACCAGAGCAAGTTCAATTAAATTGGAACTCATGCTTAAAAAAATCGAAAAAATCGCCCTTTTATCCTTTTAATGTAGTCATACCCCGGGGAATATACAAACGGCGTGTAGTAGAGGTGTCCATCAATAACATAAGACCGGAAGACTGTCATTGATAAAAAACTGAGCATAGTCATGCTTACGGGTGGATAGGGATAATTTTCCGCGGCAAAAAATTCTCCACATTCCATATTCACAAATATTCATCTTTACCACGGTGGCTCACCAAGAAGTTTATTCAACATCTTGCTCTAATCACAAAAATTTGAAATTTAAATTGAAGAATTGCTTTGTGGTGTAATTGGTCGCGTATCCGAGATCCGTTTGGGAGGTACCGTTTCAAATCCCTTATCCATATGACGATTGATTTTTTCCCGACGAGTCCCATTTTTGTGCGCAAGAAATTTGGTATTTTTCTTCTCAAGGTCACCAGTGTAGGTAACCACAGCTGATGCTCATTTGTGCAATAGGGAATCGATGAACCTTTTAGGGGAAAGATCTCGGGGAAGATAATTGAATAGAAATCCGTCGCTACTCTTAAGGAAGTGCCCCAAAGGTCCCGAACTAAACACCCAATATAACGGACGGGGCATTCCACTGGATATAAGCCTATTCTTCAAGGGTTGAGATGGTAATGCCAATCAAATATTTTCACCGTTGTAATCCGAAAACGGGCCTTCGTCTTGCGAATACAAAATGAAAACAGGTACGACAAACAGACCCCCTTAAATCCTGAAAAAAATATTTATCCCACCTTTCCTCCATTCGCTTACGGGTAATGGCTCGATGGAGAACACCTCCTGGGTATTGACGACGATTTCGAAAATTCGGGGTAATTGCAGTTAAGGGTTACTTCATGCAGGCTCGTTCGAGTTTCGCGCAGTTCGACTCAAACAACCGTCGCCGCGTTCCCCGACCAGCCCCGCCCTAGTTCCAAGAGTGCTCGAGTAGTGTCTCAACGTCCAACGCGCGCGCAACAACACCCACACCTGACGGACGGCACTCGTGAGTTTTCTGTTAACCGAGTTATTTACTGCAGAGCTCAGCGAATAACTCCGAAAGAGCCGTTTGGCACTACTTGACCACCCGCACCACGATCCCCGAAACGCGGCGGGGACATATCCGCGCCCTCCGGAGGCAATGATGACACGAAAAAAAATTACCATTCGCCTGAGGTATTGAAAGCGGGCCCCTTGTTACGCATCACTTACAGGGAATTGACCCAGAAAAATATCAAAGGTATATTTTTCTGGGTCATCCGTAATACCAGAGCATTTTTTTAAGCGATGGGTTTAGGAGAATTATCAAACTTTTTGCGAACACGTCCATAGAGGTTCTCAACCAGGGAGAATGCAATTGAGAAGATTCAGGCGTGATGCTATGGAAGAATAAAATGATTACTGTTTAAAAAAATACATCTTCTCACTATTAGAAACCATATTAAAATTAAAATTATAATCAAAATATCAATGGTATGAATTATGATTTTTTTTTACTAATTATTAAAATGCTAGGGAAGCTATTGAGATGAATGAGCTACTGTAACAAAAATGGACCTTGACACCATAAATGTCGGCGCTTCTACGGCACCTTTCCCCACTGAACGATCCTAAACATTAAAAATATTGCTAAAAAATGCAAAGGGATAATTGACGATCACATTATTTTTTTATTCCAGTCATTATTTTATCTTCCCTTTCGAATAATCACTCCAACGGGGAAAGACAAACCGAATCCAATAGGCATTTTTAAGTGGAACGATGATGGCTGCTAGATAATATGAATCACATAAAAAAATAGAAATTTCCACGTTCACCATTTTAAGAGCGTTTTATTTATTCTGGATATAAATCTTATTTTCATTTCACGGAACAGGATTAATTTCCGGAGGGTGGAACCCGGGCTTCCGGGTTTGATTCCTCCAGCTATTCTTCTCCATTCTGTCTGTATTTTTTGCCACTTGTACGAGCAAACAACCTATCGTTAGATAGAATCAGTCGTCTGACAAAAAAGTGGAGCGGGAGAGGAGGGAAGAGAAGAGGAAGAGAGAGAATCTCACGTTAGCGCAAAGAACCCCTGCAGCAAAGAAATCGATTCGCGTCTACAAAGTGAATTGGTAATAAACCTCTTTGTCCATTTCAGGCACTTTGCCCAGGGCAAGACAAGATATATTCATTAGATGGATTCAGGTATCCCACCAAATCTGGACAGTTAATATGTACACCGAAACGGACGTGGAATATTAGACGGACGTGGAATATTAGGAGTTCATCACGTCAACAGAGTAGTTGGCATGTATCTAAGTTTATGACGAAATGGGTTACAAGGAGCAATACGCTTAAAATGATGCAGCGTTGCCATTGGCAATTGGAAAAAATAAATTTTAAGGTTTAACATTGGTCTTCATTTTCCTGGCAGAAGTCATAAAATATAAAATAAATGAATGCCCGGGAATTACTCTCCTGCCACTCAGTGAATTACGGTCGCATGTCTCGGAGAAGAATCATTTATGCGGCTTTAAAAATGTCGCCGAGCCACTGGCAACACGTTCAAGGATTTCTTCATGTCTTTCCCCAACGAGAGGGAACCGAGGAGTCAACAGCCATTTAGTTTAGGTGAAAAGGCAATGAAATGAGATATTTACGAATCACGCGAATGTTCCAAAATAACGGGGGACGTGTTGTCTGCGAGGAGGGCCATGTTTTCGAGATAGAGAGAGGGAGATTTTGGGTATTCCCAGACTTCCTTGGTCCCGATCACGATCCCGTGTAGTTTTGACCTTATTTCACTTAAGAATGGGCAAATGAGAATTTCACCTAAGATCGACCCGTCCATTGATGAAACCACTTTTTTTTAATCTCCACTATATATGGCACTGAGTGTGTATCATCGCAATGGCTCAAGATACCTTTATTATTAGTAACATCATAGTTAAAACAAGGAATATCCTTTCAATCGGCCCCAAGAGTACTTAAAAAATGTATGGTATTTCATTCTTAAAGCCATAAACCAGTTAGATTTACGTTTATAATCATGCCCTATTTTTAAACCAAACGTTTTAAAAATTCACAAAGTAAATAGTCTAAGGCATAAGATATCCAACCTAAAAAAATCAAACTCTGGAAATGAGGAAACTAAATTTCCAATTGAATGCCGATATGTTGCGTCATAAAAAGAATCAGTAGGTAATGAAAGTAATTGGAAAGTTCATAATTTATTTCTGAAATTTACTGAGGTACATGACAAAATAATGGCTGATGAAAATAAAATATTGCAAAAGAGGTGAAAATACCAACATGGCGTATGTTGGGAATTGGGGGTCGATTACAATGGTTAAAAATGTCCGCAAAAATGTATTTAGTCAGTTTATTCTGTGTAGTCCCAAAATTATTCTCCAACGCAATCCTTTCCCTTCTTTAGAAAACTCAGGTTTTTATTTAGTTTCGTGTACGAGGTACTATCAGAGCACGTTTATATAAAAATGCAAATCAGTAACTCTACTGTAAATATACATTCATGTTAATGGTTAAAGATACTAGAAACTGACAATAGTCGTCTAACGGGATTCCTAAAAAAAGGAAAATTCCTGTTGATACGAATACATATGGCCATCGCTAATAACCTGTGGTTGCAAGCCATCTGAAAAATGAGATGAAATGTTTTGTTCCACGTTAAAAGGAATGACATAACATGGATATTTAACGCCAAAAAAACTGGTCGCATTACTACTCTCTTTAAGGTAAAGGTATCTGACCTTAGAACTGCGTAAATTCCAAATAATGAATAATTTATATTGCCGTAGTAAATGTGCATATTTTACGTTTGATAATTTATAATTATCAACGCCTATGTCTCTTTGGCATGAAGAATAAGATGGTGGTGGTATTTGTGAATCCATTACAATTGACCAACGTCTGGGAACGGGGATCAAGAGAAACTAGTCAATAAAAACTTGCAAAGTATAAAATTTCAACTAATTTACTATGGACCTTCAACGTTAAAAGAATTCGTGACGATAAACTTTTATCATACGTTGAAAATGATATTCGTAGGAGTTTGAGGATCATAATCTTACACAAGTATTTATTTTATATTTGCATATAATAAGCGACCTTACTGAGTATAGTTAGGTATGTAAAATTAAGTTGATATTTCCAAATGACCCACTTTTATGTTCATAAACGACTCATTTTTATTAGATTTATATGTACATCGACTGATTTAATTAAGCTTTTAAAAGGAATTACATTTAAAAAGTAATCAGAAATTGTTGTCTTTTAGGGTAGGCATAGTCGATGTTAAAGAAAGTATGGAAACCTACGGTAGAATGGTTGGTTTATGTCAAATGAATAAAATGTGCAAAGTTTTAAAAGCTGAGGTCATCAGCATGCTCATTACCTTTCACTTAAGCTATTTGGTGGTTTAAAGAGCATATTATTAACATTATTCGGCATGAATAAATCAACCCAGATGAAAATTAGGCTTGCGGCCTTCTCTCTTGCTCAATGAAGTTTGAACACTTTTAGGGCTGTAGTAATATAATATCTGAATAAACTGTAAACATCCGTCCATTGCAAAATGATTTACGGACTTTATAATAAACAGGAGCTTGAGTTCATTAACACACAAAATTAGTAAATATGGCATTTGTTCTCGTTTCCTTGGTATTTCCTCAAGAGTTGACGAGGCACCGCACGATCTTGGGTTTCCTCTTTTACATCTGAACGCTACCAGTAAAATTGCCGTACTACAGGGATCACAGGGAGTTTCTTGTGACGGCCGCAACTTAAGTGCATCCCAAAAATACACTAATGTCAGACAAGGCACTCCCTTAATCACGAACGCACAACATACCCATACGAACATGGAAAATATTTAGAGAACTTCCTCATCGGCACACAGTGAGATAATTCCGAGGACAAATTTGATTCGTCTAGAAACTACTTAAATGTATGGCAATCTTAGGGTAACCGAAGCTAAGTTCATCAAGTGGTCAAACAAGTACAGCCTTTTAAGTACGAATAGAAACTTAATCTTCGACTTGGGATAGACAATTCATGAAATAGCTCCACAACAAGCGACAGATTGATTCGTGGAGAAAATAACACGCTGGTGTTCTGGGGGGGGGGGGCGATTGACG
>LYUA01001517.1:265922-281725 GCA_002093875.1 Calopteryx splendens
ACGGATGACTGTTTGTTAGGGTAAGAATTCAACCGTTGAAGTAAGTTAAAAATTACACCCACATTCCCCCACTCGACCAAATTTGGTGCTTGCGTCTGCCAGGAAACCGCGTGGCACTTGTTTTTTTTCTTCTGTGAGACGAGGGCGATAGGAGCGGCAGAGAAAAGAGGATTAAGACGCGATGAAAATGTGGTGCATCAGAAGAATAATGGAAATAAAAAGGATAGACAGAGTAATATATGAAGAAGTACCACGAAAAGAGAATGCACGAAGAATCATATATAAGGCACTTACAAGATGAAACGAGAAAGAAACGTGAAACATAATGAGGAACGATTGTTTACCAAGGACCATTATCGAAGGGAATTGAGTTGAGGGAGACCATTATTGAAGGGAATGAGGTGAAAGAGGGAGTCAGAGGATGAATTACGACGTGGAGATAATGTAAAACACTTGTCCAAAGAACGATGAAGAAATTAAGAGATTTTCATGGAACAAAATTGCTCCGAGACCTACCCACGAACCAGTGCTTGAATTGAAAACCCATGAAGGCGATATCATTTATTATATTAAATATTTCCAAAAAAATAATATTCATCATTATGAATTTTTTATGCCTGATGGAAATAAAATACTCTATTATGCTCATTAATATTTGCATTTGAAAAGATAGATACATACCCTTCATGTCGCTAGATGCACCAAACTGACCGGTAGAGTGTCATTACCGTAGGCAGATATTGTGGCACGGGCACTGCAAAGACTGGTAGCCTTCCATAACCTATCTTTCATTACGTGCTAAAGCAAAAGAAATGCATTGGATTAACGTAATTGTACGATTTATCCTAAATTATCTTGGAGTCAAATTGTATATAATCCAATATTTTTTTTAATCCTAGGCCTATAATTACAACAGATTTTTTGCCTTAAAGGAGTAGGCAAATCACGCGTGAAGGTAATTGTAAAAAATACCTGCAGAGTATATGGAAATAACAAGTGATAAAAAAATGTGAATTTGAGCAGTTAAGACGGAATGAGGCGGTGTAGGTGACAACGAACACGCCGATTAGTCTGAACGTCTCGGGATATAATCTCACCCATCGAGGTTTTGTTTGGAAACCGGCGAGATAATCTCATTCGGTAAATAAGAACCAACGTTGTACCGTCACTAAACCGTAAGATTTTGGTGTGCTGGATTTGAACAGCTTGCAACAATGACACTCAATCTTCTATATCGAGTTTCTATCACGTGGTGGTGCGTGTATAGAAGCCGTCGGGATAACCTGTGCAAGTTAACGAGGGACTGAAATCAGAAAAATGAGAAAATCCCCATCTGTTAGCCAGCTCGATATTTCAGTGAGCGGCGGCAAACGCAAAAACCAAAATCTCGATTCCTTAGCGAATGCACCACGTGCTTCCATTGTTACCTAATAAAGATCATTTCAACGGGAACTTCGGACACCCCTTCCCCAAGGAATGGATGACCAGAGCTACTTAAAATTCAATTCTACAGCGACTAGCCATGGATGAAGGGAGTTATACAGGGAAGAGGTCAATCGCGTGCAGATGATCAAAGAATGTTAATGGTGGTTGTAAGCAGGAAGAGGGGGATTTGGAAGGAATAAATCGGCTAGGATCCGATTGGATCAGAGGAAAAATATTGAATTCCAGAATCGATCAACGCCCTCTCGAATTTGTTTCCCACGTAATTCAGTTCATTGGTAGAGTCAATGGTGATGGGCTTCTGCCATACGAATCTCTAAAATTCCAACAACTAATGGGTACAAAAAAGCATTAGGGCGAAGCGTTGGCTGAGTTCTCCAATTCTATCGAACGGGATGAGACGCTTAAATAATTACAAAATATTTGGGCTGCGCACTACCCATTTAGAAATTTTGTGTCGTTTAACGTTAAAATTACACTATCCTTGATTAATCTCGTACTGATTCCGACTTCAAACAACGTAAACAATTGGCGAAATTAAGAAAGGAGATCAGAAATACTTTCGAGTGGGAGGAGGCTTCACACTTCGTCATCGTCGCCCATTACCTTCTCTTCGTGGAGCGAAGATTTATGTCCGACGCGGTGAATTATGTCCTTGTTTCTCTAATACGCATTCATGGGCCATTATTTCCGCTGGCGAGAGGGTGAGGAGACAAATTCAAAGAGTTCTAAATCTCGCTTGAGTGAGACCAATAAGGAGGGCATTTGCCTATGCTTTTCTTGAGTCCGAAATTAATCATCCAGATTTCTTTCTCCCCAGAAACCCATCCTACTCCGACAAAACTCATTTAAATATAAGCTATCTCCCTCGTGCGCTCAAAGGTGAGAACGTAGATTTTGCTTGTATTTATATCTGCGGTGAAGTATTAAGCCCCTTGCGTCTGACAGATTGGTACATGAACCAAAGAGCTCCTCCGACTGGGTGACCTCGAGGGTTTGAGGAACGTACCAAGAGCAAAGGTTTAAGAGAATAATAAAATAAGCTTTTTGAATACTACCTTGATATTTATGCATTCATATAAATTGCCGAAGGGTGCACAGTATAGTCTTAGACTTTAAAGGAGGTTAGTTCTAGTCCAGTAATTTCATTTAAGCAGGAAAATTTATGAAAAAGGCGAAAGAAAGAAAACTTTTGAGGACATCGAACAGTATGAGTTTCATAGCTCAAGTAATAATACGCTTAGACCTTTCTTTCACCGACATTCAATTTGATACGTTCCACACGTTAGGAAATTTTTACGTCATACAGTTTCGAAAAAAACGGTGGGTCAAAGAGAAATTAATTAAACCAGTAAAGAGTTAATGTAGCAAAGGGCAAGAAATAATTTTACAGTAACCTGCTCAACATAAAATTGGAATGATATATTTTTATAAATCAGTGAATTCAGACAACACAGGGATCAAGGCTGTACGGGTACATATGCAATGCCCCCTAACTCAAGTTGTACAAGTTGGTTAATCAAGATGCATTCAACTTTATAAGTAACTTGGTTATCACGAAAATCAGAAATATTTTTGGGTCAACAATTAAATTATCACGTTGCCATAGTTTTTGAGTGGTTTTCCAGTGGGTAGAGCTTCTAACCGAAGTGCCCGGGTTCGATTCCGGGTGATACCACTGGGTACCCTCAGCTTCACACAAGCTGTGTGATGTTCCTGGAACCAGATTTTCCGGGAAACCGAAGGCGGTACAGGGAAAGGAATTGGTCCCCCTAAGTGCGAATTTTACACCTTCTACCCTCACCTATAAAACCAACATTCGGGTTGATTAATGCGGGAGTTGCTACGCTGCATGGAGAATCCAACATCGTGCTGTACCATTGTGATTAGTTTGTACAGGTACCTATTTCAAACCTGTAATAAAAGATTTTTATTACTAATTTACTTTTAATCTAAGAAATGCCTGTCCGACAATAAATATTATAATTTAAATTCACCCCTTTTGTAACTACATATTTTAAGAGAAAGTAAGTATCACACGGCTGAGTAAAAATGAATACATATACATATTTCTGTGCTTTATATGGCAGAACATATGAGTAGAAAGAGAATATATTGCAAGGGAAATAAAATAAAAACTATTTTCGTTTTATTTGGGGAAGGAGACAAATTGACTCACAAAACATGAGTATCACCGAGATAAAAATCCTCTCTGCTCCTTTTTGTACAAGGCATAACCTATAATGATATGATTTATTCCGATAAGAAAAGCGCATGAATTTGACTGAATCCGAGCGATATTGCGGGTCCACTATTCCGTCAATGAGAACAATGTGATGTAATTTTTCTAGCTTTTTTTAGTTGACACGATGCCGACGATCCATACTTTCCCAATTTTAATATTTTTCATTCATATTTACCTCAAAAACCAAGTCCTGGGCCAAGGACTCAGACTTTCAACTCCATAAACGATGTTTTGCCAAAATGACCCTACATCAGTTATTAAAATCCTTACCCATTTCCCTTTGCAATCATAATGCTCTCCGAATGGAGATTTGCTTCCGCAATCTTTAAAAACTGTCGAATCACGATGACGCACAAGCTCTCACTTCCCATGTATCCTTTGTTTCTTCCTGTTTTTAGAGATTACCTAAGGAATGACGAACGGAACGAAACGCTGTGCTCGTGAGGATCAATTGAGTGAAAACTTCTAGAGGAACAAAAATCAGCAATGCTTGTAAATAAAACTTCGTTTTAGGATTATTTTTGTGAAATGTGTACACAGGATAAGTAGGCATGAGAAATAAGAGGGGAGGAAAGGGATCTCGAAGGATAAGAAGAAGCAAAGCAAGGATCTGGCGTGGGCGGAAGGGAAAGGAGCACATCCTCCTTGTTTCCAAAACATGTCGTTTTGAAGCTTCAAGACGCCGACAAGTCGGAGAAGAGAGTGCCGGCAGGGTGTGAGTTTCCTTAAGGATACGGGGACTACACCGCCTTCCCACGCAGCGGAAGCCTCGGCGGATTTGAGAGTCAGATCCTTGAACGCGGCACGGCTGTGTGTTTATCCATTACTCTTCAGCTTCATCTTGATGGATACTGGATGCAAATATACTTGCGTAAATCTATTTTAATACAACATTCATCGTGCAAAAACATGCCCTAAGATTTATAGGGAACACTGCTCGTTCTAAGAAACAGTGTTCAATATTCATAGGGTATGAACACCGAATACACCAGAGAAAAAGCAAAAAGTCGTGAAATTGAAGACATAATTGATTATTCTTTTAGAAACTGTAATGATTACTTTAATGATCGACAGTACAAAACTCCAAAACCTACCAGTACGTTTATTCCAGCTGTGCGAACCCAGCACATTACAAAACTACTAATGAACAAATCGTGGTACGAATATATTTTACGAAAATAATTTTCTGATGATGGCTTATCTCGTATCCCGGGATCTCCAAGGACGACATAGATTTCTAGTATAGGTACACCATAGCACCAACGTAAGGATCCAGAATATTTTTTTAAATGCCTTAAATCAACTTTTTTTATGTCATTGTCAGTGTGAATAAAAATGCACATGGGCGTATAATGACCAATTGTAACAATATTTGGAAAATGTACAGCATTTTATTTTCAGTTCGATATCTCTCATTTACGCCAAAAGAAGACAAATAAACCAATGGAAAAGGTATTTTCTTCCACAGAATTGAGGAAATTAAATCTATGTATTCTAACCGGGTTATAAGTAAATTTTAATGTACTATCTCATTCATCGCCCACGCTTTCGTTTCATAAGCGACTTTTTGTTCCATTTAAGAGATTTTTTCCCTTCATAATATGCTTCTACCAGCAATTCACTGCATAAGAAAATACGGATGCATTATATTATTGCCTTGGTGATTTACCATAATATGATCCAAACGAATGTTTATAAATTGTAATATCGAATTTAACCAATCGTGAGTTAACCTTGCATTAACATTTGAATTTCAGTATTTTAAAGAACGGTGCAAGAGCCGCAGAAAGTCTAAACACAAAAATCCTGCACGAGCAAAACTGTTAATATTGACAGGAAAGTATTTTTAGTTTTGTAACCAGAGATATATTTAGAGTGAAATATGCGTACTTCGGTGCAAATTAAATTCGTCCCAGTATTTGAAACGAAAAGAAATGAAAAATGTGAAGCAAATCTTTGTAATTAGGGCCAGAATTTGTTCTGGGATAAGGAAAACAATAGCGCTGCCAGCTGTTTTCTTGCACTATGTTACACTCGTTTATTCTCCTATACAAGTAAGAGTACACACATGTGAGGAGAGTGGGTTACGATTAACTCGTACTGTGACAAGTATAATGCTCAGGCTTGGAAATATCACACCATCCGTCAGCGTGGAGTCCCTTGAAAATGATATTAGTAAAGTTAATTATTGCAACAACAGAGAAAAACAGACCACGATATTGGAGACGCATTTCTGTGCTTTTTGATGCATACCCGCTTTCATGTTCTCCCTCAAAATGTATTTTTTTCGTAGAATAACAGTCACGGTTGAACTGAAAAAGAACTAGGTATTTATTAAAATCTCAATACGATGTAGTATCACCGCCAGAATTGATCCGCGACGTAAAAGATAAGAACATAGGTCTGTCGCATCCGAAATACTTTGAAAGAATTCGCAGAGATCCAGGATAAATTTCTGATTAGATAATCTCAGAGCGCGGTTTTTTACACAAAGTTTTCTAGATATCGATATGTTCTTGCGCTTAAGTGTGACTCTTGCATGACATCAACGCATGGATAGGCATGATGAACAGCAGCTTTTCCAAAACGTTTTAGCGGATATAATCCTTGGACTAACCATCAAAAACTTCGCGTGCCCCAGTAAAATTCTAAAATAAATTGCAATCGTCTGTCCAAAACTTAAACAATTTATTCGGAGAAAATTTCAAACTATTTTCAAGCATGCCCAATGATGCTTCTGGGAATCCGTTGGCTGGGACACAATGATGTTTTCACACGATACGCCACGTGATGTTGACGGTCTTCGTTCAATTAATATCAGTTACCAACGACTAGCTGCCGTAGTTTTCCAAATTGATTACCATCTATTTTTTAAAACCTCTAAAATAGTGGAATATTAAAAAGTAATTAAATAGTGAATGAATCCATCACCGGCCAGGTTAGATGGCCGTCACCTGGTAAAGGTTACCGGTTCGAGGCCAGCCTTAGGCCTTGGCTGTGGTGTAACCTCTGGTGATATAAAAACCAGATAGGAAGCTGATGAAAAGCCAAGAGATTTACTGATAACATGCATGGCCTAAATTTTAGTGCTTCTTTTCTGGTTCGATGAGATTTGTGCCTTAAATGCGTGAGATGTCTTCCACTCCCCTATTTTCCGGTAATTATTTGTTTAAGCCTTTTGATCATGTGAGTCGTCGGGGGATTCAGGATTTCTATGCTAATTTTCGAGGATCTTCTAAGATTGTACAATCAGTTCAAGTTAACTAGGTTTAGGCAAATTCAATGAATGTTTTTAGCTTTTATTTGTATCTTTTTTTATTTTTGCTTCATTCGAATAGCTTGATTCAAAGATTTGCGTTGTAGCTGTTGTTATAGTGTTTTACTCTCGTATATTTATAGAAATGATTACTTTATCTTTATATTATGAGCACTCAAGAGTCACACAGGCCACTACAGGCGTCCGGAGAGGTAAAAAATAAAAAAAGAATAAGGTTTTAAAGATTGTTCTTAAAACTAAAAAAAAGCATTGAAATCAGGGGAAAATAACTTTTTCGCAACCCAGTCATGAACGTTAATCATCGCCACAGGTTTCATTTATAGGTGTCTCAAATCGTCAGAGACATGATTTTGTATTTACTATTGGATTTATCGGTTGTGATAATCCAGTAAATGTCTCTTGATATCACAGACACATGTTACTTTATGCCAATACTGCTAATTATAGTGTTGTTTTTTTTCATATCTGCCTTCTAACCTTTTACGCCAGAAGATCATTTCACGAGCAATGTGATTAGCAAACCAAACAGAAATAAGGA
The DNA here is from genome assembly GCA_002093875.1 of Calopteryx splendens. NCBI lineage: Eukaryota > Metazoa > Arthropoda > Insecta > Odonata > Calopterygidae > Calopteryx > Calopteryx splendens. The sequence goes on from LYUA01001517.1 coordinate 273,426, forward strand.
AGCTCGCCGTCTCACTATTAATAATGGGTAGCAACATCTCGTATATTGGAAGGGATTTTGGGTGAGGGCGTTATTTTACAAATCTCTAAGTATAGTTTTATTCCTGTCGTCTGGAAAGAAAATTGCACCTTCAATTATTTAAAATGAAAAGATAATTTGAATGAATAACCTAATAAATGAATATTCCGATGTTTTTTTGTTAACTCTACTTGATAAATCGAACAGGCCTCTGCCTTGACCCCAGAGGTAGAACTTGGCGACTCCGCGCGTGTATTCTCGGCCGAATGGTCGCCGTGCGTCGCCCGGCAGTTTATGGGCCAGAGACAGGGGTTGGATTCTGAGCGCGGACTTTCTAAGATGCCCATAATTACCTACTTCCAAATAAGAAAAAAAGGGAGCTATGCTTTCAAACACAGAGTGTTCTTGCCTACGAGGTGTGACCTTGAAAGAGGTTTTTCTGGCAAATTCAGGAAACAGTTCGAAATGAATATGGTTCAAAATCACTAAAATTCGGGAGTAATATTTTCCCTCTGATAATGGCACAAGATTCTCAGAGATTGTAAGATTACTATTACCAACGAAAATGAAAGAGTACCTGACCGAATCGCTATAGAGGGTAAAATTCACTGGTCGTTGTAACCCTCAGGGGGTTTAGGTAATATATGGGTAGGTTTTTAGGTCCAGACTGGGGAATGGATATTTTCGTAATTGGTCGTGGTGTTAATGGATGATTCGTTTTTTTTAAGGAGACGACGCGGCGACTGAAATGGCGAGAGGTGTTGGAACTCTTAAAAATAAATTAGTGCTATTACAACTTCCGTTGGCATACGCAAGCGGTAATTTTAAGGTCGTCGGTTCTAGTTCAGATATCCAAGAAGAGGCCGCCGGGAAAAAATTGCTATGAAGTCAGATTATTCCGTCACACATGATGACAAAAATACGTGTTATGGGTGAGTGAATGTTTGAAATTGAATTGATATTAGATGCTGGAATGAGCGTCAACAAAGATGGAAGTTATTTTACTATTACCTAAGAAAAGTTGTGTCAATTAGCTCAAGCCTCATAATACTCTTGCCTTGCTCTTAGCTTTACATCATCGACTATGAATATCCTATTGAGTGCGTTTTTAATCAATGCTAAATTAACAAAATTTACAAATGGAGAACTTATTTTGTCATTTTGAGTACTTTTTATTTGAGTTACTGTTTAGATAACTAGATTTCCTTCAGAAAACTTTCCCCGACCGTACTCCTCCAGGCCAAAAGAAAATAAATACGACCAGTAAACTTTCTTTCACACTGTTTCACAGTTCTTTGTCACACAATTTTTTAAAAAGTAACTTTAAGGGTCGATCTACGCCGATCTAAAATATTTTTACCAACTATATTTTGAAAATAATATCAATTACCACATAAACATTATTCTGTGATAGGAAAAAATGAAATTGATAAAATGTAGTCCGCCAAAAAAATGTAACCAAAGTAAAACGGAATTTTTAGCAAAATCTTGGTAGGATGGCAATTGATCAGCCGATAATTTGGAGTAGTGACTACGAATAAAATTTAGTTACACTGCTGAACAGCCTTTTTTATGAAAATTATATTCACCGGCAAATAAGCAGCAAGCAACAAGTAACAACATTACGGTATAGCTAAGTAGTAATTGTCTTTAATTTCCAACGATTCGCCTTCCGTATTATTCCTTATGCTATCGTTAACGTTACTTCTGAGACATTCGGCAGTTTGTTCCTGCAGAGTTGAAAGGGGCTTTTTTTAACTTAAGAAGTCGTATAATTTCAGTAGTAGCTTAACCTACTTACTTCTCTGCGAAGAGAAATCGGAACTGAACATTTATTCGTATCAAACCTGATAGCCAAGGAATATTCTTCATGCTGGCTAACCTCTGGCACCACAAAGAATTTATATTTTTGAAATAATTTATTATCGTATTCTCTTGAATAATTATGTTCTCCGCAAAAGGTTCGCCAATTTGCAAGACCAGTGCAACGTGAAAGTAAAATTTCCAGATGTAAATGGAAAAGGATTAAAAAGGAAATGCTTTTTAACCCACCAGATAATTTTGTTTTGCTTGCAAATTGAGGAGTGAAGGTATGTCGTTGTCTTCTCTTGAGTAAAATGAACGCTATAGCATTTGGAAAAAGATTGCAAAGGTAATATTAATTGTTGAGTTTTTTTTCTCTAAAAGATTAGTCCCTATGTTTTACCTTTTGGAAAAATATTCAGGAAAAGTCATGCTCCCGCATCCATTCATTCGGTACCTGCGGTTACATTTCATTCATTCATCCGTGCGTTTCTGCGGCCCGAAAATAATTGAAAATTAATTTAGATGTATACGTAAGAGACAGAGAAGATGCATCAATGGAAATGTTAATATAGAGTACGTCACACCTTCTTCTAACCTTATTCAATGTTTATAAAGTCTTAATGCGCGAAATTTATCAATTAAACCCTGACATACTGTGTGAAGGTGTGACGTTCTAATACCTACGGTTTCACGTAGCCACTGTAGGTTTTGGAACTTATAAGTACCTACCATAGAGTAATTACTCTATGTACCTACCCTACGGATACGGGAATGCAACTGAACAGTCTAGTAGAAAAATCGTCTAGCCAACAATCGGTAAGAGTAATAATGTATTCTATACCGCACACCACGATTTCTGCTCCCTATCTCGGCTCGTTACTCGTTGTAAAAACTGCGGTCAGCACATCCAACAAAAAATACAGTTATTTTCTCTTCGGAAATAACACTTATAATATTACCTAGACTTTCTCAGGATCTCATTCATAGTAAATATTTTCCCCACACAAACTGCATGCATCAATCGTGGAATATCCGTACATTAGTTCAACAAATCAATAACACCAACCTATTTTATGTTCTTATAGTTTTTAAGAACTCTTAAAAATACAAGTTCCTGTAAATGAGAGTGAATGCACAAAAAATATTTCAAAATTAGAGGCAATGGCCGTTGATAACTGGGAGTTAGATAAGTGTCATCGACTGCCACAAATACAAAAAGACTTAAAGACGAAATAATTGAAGAATAATTCTGGCGCTTATCTCTTTTTTTAGTTCGAAATACTATCTTGAGCTTGATGGGTTAACACTGTATTGATTATCTCAAAAACCGTATAACTTTATATAGCCATGATAATAAAAATGCCAATGCCTCTAGGCACCTGGATAAAAAAAACTATCATTCAAAACCTTATTACACAGATTTTCTCGAACGTGGTAAGCCTCACGATGCAGAAGGAATGAAATACGAGATTTTCTATTGAAATAAAGCATTCGGAGCAGCATTTAGAATATTAAACTGGTAATAGGACAATTATTAGTGAACTGCGGTGGCCTATTAGAATTCTGTGAATTACATTTGATTGGAAGTCTATTATCCTCAAAACGTAAAACTGATATACATTTCATATGAATTAGATGAAACTTTCATCAGCAATACGGCCAATGAAGTGGTTAGAATATAGGTTACGGAGAACTTATATCGAGGTTCTCAAGTCGCGGAACATATTCTCCATTAAGCACATTGAACAATAAAATCAACGCCCTGGGCTTCAAGCCTTCTATACATCCGACAATCCTCAACAGAATTGGAGGTTAAAATTACTACAAGGCGTCCTCATTATCACTGCAAAACTCAAAAGAAGCGATGCGACCAATTAGTCCCAATGACATGGCGAGTGTAATTAGTGCCACTAATTACCTTATGACGGATCGGAAATCTGAAAACCGCTATAGTCGTCGCGGTGAAACTGTACAACAGTTGTCCCAACGGTCCCAACAAAAAGTCCAAAAATACGACTCGCTGGAAATATTCGTGGCACATCATAGGCTTAATAGTTTATCTCAAATTGGATTATTAGATAAGCAGTATCAGCGTTAGACCTTCGACGCCGCCTAAAACGTTTCTTTACCCGTCCAAGACATTTCCTAGCGTGAGGCTGTCAGAAATTTCTCATTATCGTCATCGAAGTTTAGCCATTGCCAGGGTCACTGTTCGGATACAAGTTCCACGTTGAGGTCAGTGGAGTAGCCAGGTGGGGTGGCTGATTAGGCTGGCGCCGAAAGAACAATCCCACGAAATTTTACTCCCACAAAAAAGGCTGACCGAGGGCTTAATATTGGCGATTTCATGCAAAATAAAATTTTCTTTGTACTTTAGGGAACTACCCACAAAAATAGAGTACGAAATCAACGAATGATAAAACTAGGTATGTACACAAATTTTTCATGCAGCTGGCAACGAAAAGTCAACATTACCCACAGCCCCCCAGAAAATATTGGCTACGCCACTGGTTGCAGTGAATCTGGATGACCTGAAAATGTAGCCCTAATGTTGTCGGTATTTTAATTATTAGTTGTTTTCTCGTAGTGTATGCATAGAGGCTATGTAGCTACCATTGGGCTGTGCCTATTTTTTTCTCAACATTGAGGGAAAGACTTACGTTAAATATGTAAATACGGGGTTCCAATTGGCATAAATCATTGTGAATGGCAAATTCTATCTTAAAACTTTTAGAAAAATTAAAAAATGGATGTATTAGAAACTGTAAAAATTACTTTTAGCGGTAACGGACCCCTCTAAGTAACCAGCCATCACCTTTTGAGAGACCTCTCTTGGGACGTCTGTCTTTTCCCTGATACACTCATTTTCGAAAGAAATTCGTCTAAAAAAATTACATAGAATAAAATAATTTTAAAAATAATCGTCTTGTTATTGAAACACAGATTGTAACAAAATAGTGTTTCCTCCCCCTTTAATGCATTTACGTTTTTTGCGAGATGTTTTGTCACGAAATGAGTAAGGGGCATTCCATAAGGGACGTCGCAAATTTTAAGTAAAATCATAAAATAAATTGTTCAAAGTAATGTATTGAATATTTTCATTTAATTGCAAGTAAAAAAAAAGGCCAAAAAGGTGAACTAAAATCTCTAATATTTTAATAATCCAAAATGACTCTCATCTCTTTCCCCACCTCTCCCGTACTAGTATTCATCAACCATATTTAACCTCCCGTACAACTGAGTGACGACATATATGGACGACTCCTACGTCAAGACAGGGTGATCATTACAAAATTGCATGAAACTTCACGATTTCTATTTTAAACATGACAAATTCACACGAATCCCTAGTCAAAGTGACAATAACGTCAAAAACGGATGACTATGGATCTAAAATAAGGCTACGAAAAGAAAAATGCGATTGACGCTTCAAATATTTCCATTCGCGAGAAAGAACATTAATTATTCAAAATTTTCGTTTTTGACTGCCATGGGTGATTGAGGGATCACGATCCTTCAGCGAGAAAATATTTAACACTAACCAACTATACGAGGTAAAAAAACGCATGGTTTATTATAAATCCCAACAAGTTCATAAAAAGAGTGAAAATGATTCCTCGAAAACATCTCCGAAATCTCATCCGTAGCAAAACTCCCAGTTTCTATTCACCTTAGCATAAAAGATGGTGCAAATATAATCCTTCACAAGAGAAGCCGTTAGCAATATTGATGCGGGGACAAGTTCACCTCCCAACACTGTAACTAAAAAATTGAATGTGAGGTCACAAAAAAGTTGTCAGATTAAACATGGTTACGCTAGTAATTCCTTATCGCTTGCTTACATTTATATTTCAGGGTAAAATCTTATTACCTATGGTGATAACTTATTTCTCCCTTCGTAATAAATTACGAAAAATAAGGTAAGTAAAATGTTTTGTCTTGAGAGGTACGAAGAGCCTCCACGTCCTCATGACGGATACTGCGATCAAATACATGGAAAAGTAAGTACCTATGACGCTGTAAAATACACAATTCTGATTCTGCAGCTGCTGTGGTAGCAGAAGTTACTTAGATTTTAATGTGCTTCCATGGCTGTGGTCATAACACATCGCAAACTAAATTTAGATAAACCTAATTCATTCCCAAGGCTGGATTCGAACCAGCGGCATTGTATTCAGCCGTCCACCCATCAGATTAGCCTGTGTGAACTAAAAACACAACGGTTGCAAGTTGTAAACAATTTAATGAGTTAAATGGCTTTTATTTCCTGACGCGGTTAACTGAACTCAGGCCGTCCCCTGCTTCCAACCCTTACCCCAACATCACTCCCCTGATTGTAATGGTAACGCATAGGTATTATTATTGCAGATGATGAAAAATGTGTTGATAAAGTTTCATTATTATTATTATCACATAGTTTTCGTTAAATTTTGTTCCACCAAGTCGATTGTTATCATTATCAATATGGGCCGGAGATTCGAGAAGGGATTTATTTATTTAAGTCCACAAACACCTCCAGGTCAATTACAATGGACAAGTAACAACAAAGTATAACTTTGAATGACACACATCCATGCCCTAGGTGGTGAAAAAACCCACCACGACGGGATTCGAACCCTCGACCTCCGGATTAGCATGTAAGGACGTTAAGACGCCGCCACCTAAACCGGCAGATTTTGCAGAAACCACGTGCGCCCACGCCGAACGACTGGTTACCCAGGCCTTAGGCCGTGCGCCCGGGGTAGATGAAGTGACCTTAGGAGTACGACCCTTCGCATGCCCGTCTTAGCCTAACGGGCAGAGGCATGCTTCATGTTCTCCCTCTGATAAACTTGATATACCTACACTATCGCGCCACACAATGCACAGTATACCTGTACTTGCGTTTGACACAAAAATTCCCCAAACTGCTTCAAAACTGAATTAGTGCGGAATTTCTACACGCTCATATACAAATTCATTCATTCATTCATGTTTTGTTCCAAGCACAAACTTTTCCACGGAATAACTTTCCCGGTCCCCCACCCTCGGCGTGATGGACAACGTGCTAGGAACTCATTAACACTAAAAGCGTCCCAAAGTCAAGATAATTGGATTAAGACTACTCCAATGCTTAAAATGCCGTAGGACGAGAGCAGTTTTCAGATCTGCAAGGCATGATCTCTTCCGCGAATAACAGTTCCGGAGAAAGTGGACTGGGGACTTTCCTCCGGAATATTTCGAAACGCTCCGCCAGTTGAAAACTTATTTTGATTTGTTTCCAATGCGAAGCCTTGAAACGGGAGATTAATTCGACGAGAAAAACAAAACTGTTTTCTATTCACACCTGACAACTGTTATCTAACTGAAGTTCACGTCTGACTGGCACACTCTAGCCACGATGACTAAAAGAAATTGGGCTGAAAACCGTGTTATTCATTTTTATTCGATTTCAACCACAACCCCTCCAGTACACTGGCGTTGCGAACACCGACCCGAAGTCAACGTGACAAGGAAAGAAGTTGATGCGCATAAGTTTAAAGAATATATAATTTGGTGGATAGTGAAAAACTTAATTTGGCACCCACTCAGATGTGATCACAATAGGAATGCGACAACTCACTGAAAAAATTAGCATTCTTCTAAGGCATAACTCTAAGATATAAGATGTTATTTCTGAGTGCATAATGTTGTTTATTTAAACAATGTCAAATTGTACTGCGGAGAGCCATTTACGAGTAATATGTAATATCAATCACAAGTATAAATTAGCGAAAAATCTACAAGAATCCTTAACAAAATCTGATTCAAGAATTAAAAAAATACCAAAAACTAACCAATCGTAAATAATTATTATCAATTAATAGAGATAAGAAAAACACAATAATTATAAAATATGTCGGCGGAAATTTTTACATATCGAAGACTCATTGCTGGACTTTCGGTCTTGCTTTATAGGCGAGATATAAGCTGTAACAGTCTCATTAGTGCTAGCTTACTTTCGATAACAAATTATTTTTCGAATTACCGCATTACATTCGTTGGAAAATCATAATGGAAAATAAAAAGAACAAGTAGACTTGCGTTTCAAGCAGTAAAGGAAAGAGGGCGTTGTTCACAAAATAAGATATATAAGAAAATATATACCAAAATAAGATATAAGAATGTAATCATTGTACTACATTGTACCGCTAGGTTTATTTTGAATAAGTCCGGCAAAATTATGTGAGTACCACCTTCCAAAAGGAATAAAATAAATAAACTATCCCTTTCCATAAAATGAGATCCCTGACTGAAAGCTAGAAATCTATAAACGGAATCGCTATTCCCTAGAAAAATACGCTCACCATTAGCAAGGGTAGAATAACGAATAATATACTTTCCTCCTCTTTACGTCTTAATATAATTGATGGTTTCAGGCGTGTCTTCATGGAATCGATTCATATCTGAAAGAAAAAATCGTAACTTTGTGATTCCACAATATTTTATTTCGATAC